>JAGFNQ010010539.1:0-111271 GCA_024364735.1 Boesenbergia rotunda | reverse complement strand
CTTGCTTGCTATTGCAGCATACCACGATTATGAGATCTGGCAGATGGATGTCAAAACTGCGTTTCTGAATGGAAACCTCCTCGAGGAAGTGCACATGACACAACCTGAGGGTTTTGTAGATCCAAAGCATACTGGTAGAGTATGCAAGCTGCATAAGTCCCTTTATGGACTAAAGCAAGCTTCTCGAAGCTGGAATCTTCGATTCGATGATGCAATCAAACAGTTTGGTTTCATCAAGAATGAAGATGAACCTTGTGTCTACAAAAGGGTTAGTGGGAGCACAGTTGTCTTCCTTGTTCTGTATGTAGATGACATACTACTCATTGGGAATGACATTCCTTCACTACAGTCTGTGAAGACTTGGTTGGGGAATTCCTTCTCAATGAAAGACTTAGGTGAAGCAGCCTATATTCTAGGCATAAAGATCTATAGAGATAGATCTAAGAGATTGCTTGGCCTAAGTCAGAGTACATACATTGATACCGTTTTGCAACGGTTTGCCATGCAGAATTCCAAGAAGGGAAATCTGCCAATGTCACATGGCGTGAGTCTTTCGAAGACTCAAGGTCCCTCTTCTAGAGAGGAGAGAGACCGCATGAGCAAGATCTCTTATGCCTCAGCCATAGGATCTATCATGTACGCCATGTTATGTACTCGTCCTGATGTCTCGTATGCTTTGAGCATGACGAGCAGATACCAGTCAGATCCAGGTGAACGTCACTGGATAGCGGTCAAGAATATCCTTAAGTACTTGAGAAGGACTAAGGAATATTTTTTGATATTTGGAGGCGATGAGCATCTAGTTGTAAAGGGTTACACTGATGCCAGCTTCCAAACCGACCAGGATGATTACAGATCGCAGTCAGGGTTCGTGTTTTGCTTGAATGGCGGAGCTGTGAGCTGGAAGAGTTCGAAGCAGGACACAGTTGCAGATTCTACAACAGAAGCTGAGTATATTGCTGCATCAGAGGCAGCAAAGGAGGCAGTTTGGATCCGCAAGTTCATCACTGAGCTTGGGGTGGTTCCTAGCATATCTGATCCCGTAGAGCTCTATTGTGACAACAATGGAGCTATTGCGCAGGCTAAGGAACCTTGCTCACACCAGCGGACCAAACACATACTACGGCGATTCCATCTCATTCGAGAGATCATCGATCGAGGAGATGTGAAGATTTGCAGAGTACCCACAGAGGCTAACGTCGCAGATCCCTTGACCAAGGCTTTGGCACAGATGAAGCATGATGGTCACACTAGGTCATTGGGTATTAGATACTACAGCGATGGCACTAGTGCTAGTGGGAGATTGTTAGTGAGAGCCCTAGAGCCAATCATATGATGATTACTTTTTGGACTCATTGTATCATATTCTTGTATATATATTTCTTATATATAAAGGCATTTCTTATGGTTATTGTACTTATGTGTATTGGTGCCAAATAACTTAGTATAATAACGTCCTTGAGTAGAAGGTTCTTATCTATATCAATCGATTAGATGAATCGATATTGAGATGATATAGAGAACAATACTTTTAATTATTCCTAGTCAAGTATTAACATTCAAGGACAATGTTAATGCATAGAGACTAGCATGTAGGTCAACATGATGACTTGATCTCACAAGTCATGGATATGGGATATCAAGTTGACACATGGGTATACATTAGAAATGTATACTGAATGGCCCGCCATGAGAAAGTATCATGGATCGTTATATGAGTGTCATATACTTTCTCATGTGACTATTAGTATGACTATTAGTCCTTAGACCTGAAGTCACCATAGTTCCCTACATAAGGAGTTATGTACTTTGGTTTCGTCAAACGTCACCCGTAACTGGGTGGACTATAAAGGCGATTACTGGGTATGTAACAAATTATGCGGAGGGATGTGAGTGATGTAGATGGGATCTATCCCTCCTATATGACGGGAGAGATATCATAGTCTTGATAGAGTGAGATCACTAAGTGCATGGCCATGCCCAAATAAGGCAATATGAGATATTGAGCTTATTTGATTATAGTGAGTCTACTTGGAGTTCAAGACACATAGATTGATTGGAGGATGACACGGTCTATGCCTCATGAAAGATCAATCTAGATATCGAGGATAGAAGGACGTTGTCACATATTGTGATGGTCACAATTATTAGTCACAATGGTGATGTTGGATCTCGACATTCTTGTAACTTGGGTAGCAATGATGTGTTGCTAGATACCTCTCATTGCTTATGTCCTTAAATAGGTTTAAGGGCATTGCCAACGTTACAAGAACCTATAGGGTCACACACATAGAGCAATAGATGGAGAATAAGTCCATATGATGGACCGAGAGTAATGAGGTCAAAGTTTGACTTTGGCTAAATATGGAAAGTCCATAAAAGGCAAGTTTGACTTGCTCAAATTAGACAACTTGAGTTGGACTCGAGTTTGATCCAAGTGTTGGATGAATCTAATCATGGGAGAATAATGAAGTCAAAGTTTGACTTTGGCTAAATATGGAAAGTCCATAAAAGGCAAGTTTGACTTGACTCAAATTAGACAACTTGAGTTGGACTCGAGTTTGATCCAAGTGTTGGATGAATCTAATCATGGGAGAATAATGAAGTCAAAGTTTGACTTTGTCTAAATATGGAAAGTCCATAAGAGGCAAGTTTGACTTGACTCAAGCCACATCACCTTGACTTGACCAAGTGATGACTTAGCATCATCATCAAGGCTAAGTAACCTCCCCATTTGAATTTTGAATTCAAATAAGGGGGTTATGGAAGGTGGTGGCCGGCCACTTATACACACAATATGAGTTTTTTTGTGTGTGATTGATTCTTCACCTAATGGGTTTTCGGTTTTGGCTCTCCCTCTCCTCTCATCTTGCCGAGACCCAATCAAGTGCTAGCACACTTTTGGGCTCTCCTCTCCACTCTCTTGCTTGTGTGGATACTTCTAGAGGGTTGCTACTTTGCATCCTTGAGATCCAACACCAACCGAGGAGCGAGCGGGAATTGCGGGGCACGCATCGAAGGTAGTTTTTCTCTTCTCTAATAGATCTAGGTCGTAGATCGGTTTTGAAGCATGTAAACGAGCACTCGTAAATTTTTGAAATGGTTTTCTTCGCTCGGATCCTTTCTATTGGGGCTTTCGGGGTTTCCGCGACGCGAAAAAGCGGTTTTCGCGGCCCGAAAAACCCTACAGTGGTATCAGAGCCACGAACGAAGCTTGTGCTCGTTTTGGTTTTTATTTTTTTTGTATTAGATACAAAATTTAGATAATTTTATGCTTCTGTAATTTTTCTAAATTTTAGTTTTTTTTTGAGTATTTTTCCTCGTAGAGGCAAAGCGACGAGTGCGAAGCACTTGTAGACTTTGCCACCGAGAAAAACTTCTCCGAAACGGCAAGTTTCGCCCAAATGGATTTTGGGACAGCGGGTAAAGGCACTGTATAATCGCAAGAAGACACTCATGAAGGTTATTTCACGAGTAGGGGCGCTACCCCTAACCCCGCAAGGGGCCTTGTCTCGCGATTACGCCCGAAACCCGCTTACCGGGACCGGCGCGGAGTTGTGACTCGAAAAATTCTAAAAATCAGTAGAAAAATTATATAAAATCTGTAAAATTACATAATTTTGAATTATGTACAGTAGTGTGATGGTCATGGCCCAAAACCCAATTTTTAATAAGATTAAAATTGTGTTGTAATTCATAATACGGCCTGCGCGCCGTTTTTGTACATATGCGTGTTGTATTGTGTTTGCGACCTGCGTGTCGGCTTTTAATAATTTATTTTTGTTGTATTTCATATTTAGACTCGAATGTAACTCGAGTATAAAAATTTGTAATATACAAAAGTGAAGACGACGGAAATTCCGGAGAACTTGGACTCGGGAGAACTAGCCGACAACACCAAGACGGTCAAGAGGAAGCGCTTGGAGAAGCCGCTAGACCTAGGTTGACCATCAGATCCTCTCATTGGCTTGAGAGGGTCTTAGTAGGGCCATGACCAAGTCACTTAAGTTTATTTTATTATTGCTATGCTTGTGATGTATATGATGCATGATAATGTAGAATAGTAAAAATAAACTTAAGTGTATGAGATGCACAAGTAATGTGGGAACCACATTTTGATGTGCACTTAATATACATTTAGGATTAAATTAGATTTCATAAATGCCTAGATGTGATGCACATCCTCAATTAGATTAGATCTAAAATCGAATCGACTCGTAAACGCCTACCGGGTCCTGATACCCATCACTACCTCGATCATATGCGCTTGTCGATTCTGCCAAAGCAGAGCAACGCATTTAATCTTGGTAGGATGCGGAGGGACAACCTTGGTCCCGCCTATCACGGCTCGGGTTAGATCGAGCTCAATCAGATTGAGTAACTAGTTAACTCAATTGGATCGAGTAAAGCTATAGGCGTATTCCAATAGTTGGAAAGGTAGGACAAGATTGCATTTATCAATAGTCTTGGGTGATTTAGCCAAAGCTAACTCAAGATTATTCATAAATGTTAATTCTCGATCCTATAAACAAGAGTTACATAGAGATGTAATTGATAAATTAGTTATCTACCGATCATACTAAGTCTTGGGCGATTTAGAATTAGTCGCATGTGTTATAGCAGTTTTAAAAGGATAGTTGTTGAAACATGAAAAAAAATTAAAACCAATTATGCAGAATATCTGAAAAAAAAACTTTAAACTTTATTTGTTTTTGATCTTGAAACTTGTCAAGTATGGGTTTCACCGCATAACTAGTTATATATCTCTAAGCGAGTTTCGATTTTATATATTATATGTCCCGTAATTTAATTCGAGTTAAAAACTATGAATTCTTAAAATTTAGAGTTCAACATTCGCATTATATTAGTTATGAAACCGTAACTACTATACAGTTATAACAGTTACGATTTCGTATTTACTATAATATGAATGTTAAAATTTAAATTTTGAGAGAACATAATTTTTTATTCAAATTGAATCATAGGATGCATAAATATATTAAATTGAAGCTCATTTAGAAATCTATAACTAATTATAAGATGAAACTTGTAAAGCTAATTTCAAACTCAAAAAATATCATTTAAATTATTTTTTTGAAGATTCTGAACATTTTTAATCTTTAAAAAAATTATTACGAAATCATAGCAATTATAACTAGAGTTACGATTCCAACAGGTATGATTTCAATGTGCCGGATTAGCTCAGAATTTAGATTAGAGATGAGTAATATTGGACAATAATTGTATCATTTTATGGGAAATCTAGTGTTTTTTCGATAAAAAAAATCAAAATAAGACTTCCTTTTGACGATTTAGAGAAAATAGGGACACAGTTTTGATTTTTTTCCCCAAAGAATTATAATAAAATTAGAAAAAGTTTAACATAGTGTTATCGATGTTAAAATAATTTTACTCTACGATAAACAGTGCGTTTAAAAAAAAAAGAAATAGAATGTTTTTACCGGAATTTTTCTTCGTAACCGTGTCAAGAATGTCACAGTCCGCGTTTGCTTTCTGTTCGAGAAAGTGGAAGTGAAATCCGTTACTTACACGTTAACGGGGTCTTTCACGTTATGATGGACTTCGGTAGAATCCAAATATGACTTTGTTGAACATCGTTTCTCATAGCTGCAATAAAATGATAATATTGGTGTCCATATTCCTCAAATCAAACTATCATAAACAATGATTAATGAAAATTTTCCAATCTCAGACGACCAGTCCGACCACATGAAAATTTTCCACCGGCTGCTAGGATAAATGGAAAAGTGCTCGCAATGGGCGGTTTAGAAGCCCAGCGTCCCAGGGTTCGCGTACCATTTTGAGAAAAAATTCCTGCAAATACGTCATAATTGGGGATCGAACCGCGAATGCCTAAGATAGCGACTAATCACTTTACCGTTGCAAAACTATCATAAAATTCATCTAGATGAATAAATAATTTACCATAAACTTCATCGTTTCTCATAGTTGGGCTTATGGACCGTCCATCGTGAACACTTTCCAATTTACCTTGACAGCCAGTGAAAAACTTTCGTGGGGCCGGGCCGATCACCCGAGATTGGAAAAATCTTGTTAAACGTTTTAGACGAATAAAAAATTTTACAAAAAAAAAATAAAACAATGAGAAATCAAGCCCGGGTGGCAAAAGACGATTCATTCATCTTCAGCATCCCCGTCAATTTATCCTAAAGCTAACACGGAGAAGCTAAATCATGGAGACTACTAACTCGGATGTTATAGTCAATGTGTGGGGAGAATGAACACACTGACTTGTCAGATTTTGAATCTCAGATCTCTAGGTAGCAACATTTAAAAATTAACCATCAAGTGGGATGATAGGGTTGAGTAAGCCCATGGTGGGCACGTGGAATGAAGAAGCTGCAAGATGTGACACTTTAAATCGTAAAGACTCTCCTGCCCGGGCCACGGGATCTCCCTCGGGGGATCGACCCTGGAAGGTCAGCCAGAAGATCCCCCCGGGCTCACCCCGAGATATTGGGTCCCGAGAGCACCTTGGGAGGCATCGCGCCTGTACTCACTCGGGCTGAAGGACTCCGAGATCAACTCGAGAGGCGGAGCCCCAACAACGGCCGAGCTCGAGTACAGACCCCCCCCCCCCCCCCCCGCCCCCCGACCTGTCTACGGATAAGCTTCCTCGTCACACGGAGTCATTACGACCCTTAATTAGCGCCAAGGTCCGAGGCAGGATAACAGGCAGACCGTTTCAATGGCTAGCCTGTAACCGCCGGAAAAGGGGGGGACAACATGGCGCAAGTCACGGAGACGTGGCATAGATCGAGGGCACAAACCTGGTCTATGGACATCGGTATAAATGGTAGTCCAACCCCTCCGGGAAGGGAGTTACGTTCTCTCAACTCTAGTCATCTTCTTTACTTTTCGCAACCTTTTCTTCTCGACGGACACTGACTTGAGCGTCGGAGTGGACTCCGCTGGACCCCTGCTGGCGTGTCCCCTAACGCTCGTGTTAACTTTTTAGGACCCTAAGTTCCTCTCCGTCTCAGCAACTACCACAAGGGCAAAGCTCCGGTGTCTGGCCATCGCCGTCGACCCTTTCCGGAACAAATTTGGCGCCGTCTGTAGGAAACTCTTAGCAAAGCGCCCGAAGGAGCACCGATGGCAGGGTTGGAGGAATTAACAACCCAGTGCCCGTGCAGGGGAGGACTTCGATCTTCAAAAGGTCTTGCCAGAGGACCTCGCTCATCCACGAGAAGATGAAGGATCTAAGCAGGAACGAAGGGAGGTCGAGAGTGAGGAAGTACATATCCGTTCTCAACACGGAGGGGGAAGCACGCGTATCGCCCTTGACCTCGCACCGGAATTAAGAAGTCGCCTTGTCGAGTGCTTGCGAAACCATAAGGATGTGTTCGCTTGGGCCGCTGAAGAGATTAAAGGGGTTCCATCGGTGTTGGCCATGCACCACCTGCATGTTACGTTGGAAGCTCGTCCCGTGAAACAAAGGCGGAGGCATTTCTCCCCTGAGCAGGATAAGGTCATTCGAGATGAAGTTCGGAAGTTGTTAAAAGCTGGGCACATCAGAAAAGTCCAATTCCCAGCCTCGCTGGCAAATGTGGTCCTTTGTCCCCAAGCCTGGGGGCAAATGGCGAGTCTGCATTGACTTCCGAGACTTAAATAAAGCCTGCCCGAAAGACTGCTACCCCTGCACCGGATAGACCGGTTGGTGGATTCTACGGCCGGGTGCGAGTTCATCTCCATGTTAGATGCTTACCAAGACTAACACCAAGTCCCACTCGCCCCCGAGGACCAGGAGAAAGTCAGTTTTGTGACGGCTGAAGGCACGTACTGCTACAATGTCATGCCATTTGGCTTACGCAATGTGGGCGCTGTAGGACCGGTACCGTCGATAGAGGGGGGGTGAATATCGATCGTTGAAATCTTTCGTTAAACTTCGTAAATCTTTCGAGAGTTCTAAAATCAAAGTTAGTAGCACAACGGAAAATAAAATAGATAGCAGGACAGGGACACAACGGGATTTATTTATTTGGTTCCGAACCCCCCAGGGTCAGTACGTCCAAGGCCTATGTACTCGGCGTGAGTCCACTATTGGTCTCCTTTCCGAAATTTTCGGAGGCGGAGAAAACCCGTCTTACAGTGTACAATTACAAGCACAAGTACAGAAAATTAAGTACGGAAATAATAAATGTAAACCGAACAAAAACAGAGTTAAAGCTTGGCCGATCTGGACCTCCGAAGTGCCGCGCACTTCCTCCTGGAGCCTCCCGGTCGTAGAGCCTCGTCTTTAGCGCGTTGTTGTCGGTCAGAGTGATCAGAATGGCACTTGGCAGTTGTGTCTGAAGCAGAGGGGTCGAAGCCCCTTTTATAGGCCTCCTGGGGGCGCCCTGGACGCTGGGGGCGCCCCGATAAACCCGGTCAAACTTTATCCCCGCGTCGACCTCGCCGCAGCTGATAAAACCTTTGACCAGGGCGCCTCGGACCTCCCGGGCGCCCTCATGAAGGCTTATCTGTGTTTCGGACTCGAAACAGCACAAACAGCTTTGAACCCCGGGCGCCCCGGACGCTCCGGGCGCCCCGGACGCTCCGGGCGCCCCGGACGCTCCGGGCGCCCCGGACGCTCCGGGCGCCCCGGACGCTCCGGGCGCCCCGGACGCTCCGGGCGCCCTGCTTGAAGCCTATTCTGCCTGCTTAACTTAAACTGCATTTTTCTTCTTTGTTCTGGCCGCCCCCACTGATGGGGACGCCCTGGATGCATGGGGGCGCCCCCACTGATGGGGGTGCCCTGCTTCAGGGCTTCCAGCAGCTTGCTTTGTCTTCCAATCTTGATACCTGCAAGATACATAAACACAAAGCATATATACATATAGTATTAGCCTTAAGGACTTGGTTTGGACTTCGAATTTCCATGAAACCCTAGGTCGAACCGGCGCAAGTTCTCACCCCCGAGAACGCGCCTTCCACCTACTCCTTTCAGGAGCCGGTTGCCACCCAGTCCTTCGGGTGGACTTTTGCTTAGCCTCCGATTACTCCGGATCTCGAGACGCCCAAACCCTGACCCGTCTCTACTCCTGTCCTTAGTTATCGCTCAGCTAAGTTGCTCAGTCCCTTGGACCAAGACTTCATTACCTAGCAGTCCTTCGTCAGGTGCCTAGCAGTCCTTCGCCAGGTCTTCATTCCCTAGCAGTCCTTCGCCAGGTGCCTAGCAGTCCATTGCTAGGGCTTTGTATCCTGGCATTCCTTCGCCAAGTCTTCAGTACCAAGCTGTCCTTCGCCTGGTGCCTAGCAGTCCTTCCCTAGGTCTTTGTATCCTGGCATTCCTTCGCCAGGTGCCTAGCAGTCCTTCGCCAGGTCTTCATTCCCTAGCAGTCCTTCGCCAGGTGCCTAGTAGCCCTTCGCTAGGTCTTAGACTCCTAGCAGCCCTTCGTTAGGTGCCCAGCAGCCCTTCGCCAGGTCTTAGGGTTTCGATGCCTAGCAGCCCTTCACTAGGTGCCCAGCAGCCCTTCGCCGGGTCTTAGGGTTTCGATGCCTAGGTTAACTAGGACTTTTCTTCAACTTAGGTCACTTCTCCTTTGCTCTCCTTTGTCTGTTCATTGTATCACTAACTTAAGTGTATTGTCAAACATTAAAACATTTAAAGAAGAACATCATTGATGCAACTTGCACCAACAATCTCCTCCTTTTTGATGTTTGAGAATAACTTAAGTTAGATTGGTTTAAGGGGCTAACTTACCATACTTGGGATCAAAAAAGAAAAAAAAATGATATAAGTTTTGAAACTACATTTTTGATTTTTGGGAGGAAATTTTTCTAACTTAAGCACACCTCTCCCCCTTTGTCATACATAAAAAAAACACAAGAAAATACTTGTACCAACAATGAAAACCTTTAGTTCTTTTTGAAAGTACTTAGTGCAAAATTTTTGAAAGCATTGTATTTTAAATGGTATATTGCATTTTTTGAAAAATGCATATTTTGAAAAGGATGCTATGCGCTTTGAAAAGTACAAGTACTTTGAAAATTATTATGATCTTAAAAAAATGCAAGTACTTTTGTAATTTTTGAAAAATATAAGTACTTTTGGAAAGTGCATAACTTTTGAAAGAATATTATTTTGGAAAATATAAATATTATGCATATTTTGTAAGTACTAACTATTTTTGAAAAAGGTGAGACTTTGAAAAATATAAGTAATTTTTGAACCATAATATTTTACTTGACTAGGTTTCTTTTCCAGTCTGACACAATCCTAGGAAACCTTGTTAACCACAAGGACACACTAGTGGAAAAAAGGCTTTTAACACCGGTTATTTTTGACTTTTAACACCGGTTCCGGAACCGGTGTTGATCCAGCCGGCATTGTAAGTATAGACTTTTAACACCGGTTAACAAATCGGTGTAATATATAGATTTAACACCGGTTAATAACCGTTGTTAAAAGTTCAATTATGAGGCGGGAAAGCCATTTTAGACACCGGTTATTTTAAATAACCGGCGTTCAAACATCATTTTTAACACCAGTTCTGGAAACAACCGGTGTTAAAACATCATTTTTAACACCGGTTCTGGAAACAACCGGTGTTAAAACATCATTTTTAACACCGGTTCTGGAAACAACCGGTGTTAAAAATGATGTTTTAACACCGATTCTAGAAACAACCGGTGTCAAAAGTCTTAATTTTTTATATAAATTTCATATTTATTTTTATTTATAATTTTTCTAGACATATAAAAGAACACAATAATATAATAGTTTATCCATAATCAATAACACACCATGAATTAAGTAAATGCAACATCCAATTAGTTTCAAAAACAAAACAATCCATGTATTTTACAACTATCCATTTTTCTTTCAACAAAAGCAAAATGTAAATCAAATAACACATTATACTCCTACTCGCTATGTGATTTTCCAAGCAAAGACAATGTAGAAGCTTGCCACACGAGTTTGCAAGTAAACGGTCTAGTCCAAGATCAAATAGTGAGGAGCACGTTGCAGAACTTCGACCGGCTTAGCATTCCATCTCTTATAAGCGTCTTGCATATTTTCATACAGTACTTGAGTCAAGCTTGAATTTCTTTTCATGCTTTGGCGTGCAGTGGCTACCAGTCGATTGCGAAGCAACTGTGAGAAAATTCCAATGAACAAATATCGAATAATGCTACGGAGAGAGAAGCAATATAATCAATCATTCACAATTTGGAGCTTACTTGGTGTTTGAGGGTGGCCAAACTTTTCGTGTGCATTGGAGATTGTGGGATGACACCATTTGAAGGTGGAACTCCAATAAAACTTTCACTTCCAGTATGATCTTCAGAATTTAATTGGAATTGCAGAAGGTTTTCCTGTATCATTAGCCTGTTGTCTCATTCTCTACACATGAAGAGTACAGTGAGGAGTTACAAATACTTAAAAGAAACCAATTCCAGATGAGCAAAGACTTTCTCTCCCTCTTAATGTGTTCACTACAAGTTGCAGTTGCAAGATATTAGATTGATGAATCAACATTTCCTAAACCAACCTAATCTGACACACTTTAAGTTGATTCATCCTTTTCAATCTCAATTTGACTAAATTTCAATTGATTTATCACACAATTTATGTAAAATTACCAAATTCTCAGGCAAAATCGGATTGACACAGATCTTAATCCAACTCGGAAGATTTTATCCATATTGACTTGACAGCCATGTTACACAGTACACAATGATCTTGAGTTAACTAAAGCATACCTGTCTGATTTCCACATACTTATGTTGCAAAAATTCGGCAGCCTTTTCTGATAGTCGTGGTTCACAATACTCAATGTACCTTTTACAGATCGAGTTTAAAACTCTTATACACGCTTCGTGTATATGGAAAACAATAAAAAGATTGATTCTGAGAAAATAAATACCGCTTGAGCCAATTTTCCTCTTCTGCAACATCAGTACTTTTATTGGTTGTAGCACCACTTGCATGCACTTTGATAAAATGACTTGCAATTTTCTGCATGAGATCTAAATTTAAGTGCAAACTGAAAAAACAGCAAATAATTCAAGCACAAATCTTAAATTAATATGTACCTTATCTTGCTCATACATTCTGACATCTTTCACGATGAAAATAAGATCAAATCTAGAGAGAATGGTTGTCTGCAAATCAATATTATCCTGTGTACTCTGAAAAATACGAAATCATCTAAGCAACTGAACTTCTTTTGTACTGAGTAATTAACTAAAATAACTAAGTCCTATTGGCAAATTTAAAAAGTTCAACTCACTTACTTTGAGATCATCATACCGTCCAGATGGAGGATTTGCAGCAGCAAGCACTGATGTTCTAGAATTGAGTACTGTGGTTATCCCTGCTTTAGCAATAGAAATAGTTTGCTGTTCCATGGCTTCGTGAATAGCTACTCTGAAGAAAAGAATGTTGTGCATGGATCAAGGTTCCAAAAAATTATATAAGAACTCTTGAAAAAAATGAGACTAAAACTGAATCCCATAGATACCTATCTTCAGGCCTCATTTTGTCAAATTCATCAATACAGACTACGCCAAATGAAGCACAAGTAATTAAATTTTCTGTCGGGTGCCACGCTAAATGAAGCATTTTGAATGTGAAATCATAAGAATTCCCATTAGCAAGTGAGTATATATGCTCCTGTGGCATTTAAGCTAACATGAGATGGCATAAAACAGAATATTGCAGGGATGAAAACAAATATAATAAAGAGGTCACAACTCACAAACCTTGTCTAATAATACGTGTTAAGCTGCACATAGATATCGCAGGCTTCAGGTTTTGCACTTGCAGCCCATACCTGATGCTTCAATCATAAAATAAGACGAACTAATATAATCAACTGAAACTTAATTCCATTGATATCCTTTTACTGAATTACAGTTTACAGGAAAAGCTCGCCGGCTAATCGAGTGAATCGGTTGATTATGGAACATGCTCCTAGAATGGCTCTATCATTTAGCTGTAATTCAAAAACCAATAAAAAAACAAGTAGCTAGGGAAAAGAAATTTCACAGTTTCTTGCTCTATCATTTAGCTTTTACATTAATTAGTAATACTGCAAGCTGTCAAAATTAGCAACCTCTAACTTTTACATTAAACTATCCTAAACTTTTACATTGGCAACCTCTAACAAATAAGTTGCCCAACATCTTTTGATGTCATCAATCTCATCTTCGGAGAATGGATCCTTATTTGTGAATCTCTGCAAGGTACATCAATGAACGAATATTTCTCACAAGGAGATAGACCAATTTTTGACCCGAATATGTATTTTCTGGTAAGGTCCGACTTGAAGGCCTTCCAACGATCCCCCGCATATGAAATACATTTCCTCTTCAGTGAGTTGTCATTTGGGATGTCAAAGGTGAGCTACATGACAACAAATAGAAAAATTAGTCTATGATAATATTAGCGACAAGTAAATTGTTACAAACATAAAGAGTTACCATAATACTTTCCCAAATATTATCCTTGATGCAAGATTCTACATCATCCCACTCTTTCTTCAAGAGACTAACCCTACTACGTCCTTGGAGAGCCACATAACTATTGAAAGTTTCTTTATTTGGCCCCGTAGGATTCCCGACCACATCAAACTCGATGGGGACCTTTTGATCATTAATTCGGCTAAGAGTTAACTCTTTTAATTGTGTAGGACCTCTGCCTTTTTTCCGTTTGGATCCGATATCCGACCCACTCTGTGAAGGAGGGTTGTGAGATGAATCACCCATGTGCCTGTAAAAATAATAAAATAAAGGTTAAGAACATATTTTTATAATCAACATCAAGAAACATATTTCAAATATTAATAGTGGAATAAGATTAAAAACAACTAACTTGATTAGGGAATATCAATATTCTCCCATATCCCTTCATCATGATCGCGAGTAGCATGTTCATTATCCATTATTATTTCTTCATCCAAAGTAGGGATCCTTGATGAGAAAGGAGTCTCAGAAATAACAAGAGTATCATCACTACTAATTATGTTTCTTCCTTGTAAAACCACTGACCACCTTTTATGAGAGGGATCTTTAATATAAAATACTTGTTTTGCTTGGCAAACCATGATGAAAGGCTCATCTTTATAAGCTACTTTATCAAGGTTGACCAATATAAATCCTAATCTATCAGTTTGCACACCATTATTAATATCAACCCACTTACATTTGAAAACAGGAACTCTAAAGTTAGTGTAGTCGACCTCCCAAATCTCTTCAATCACTCCATAGTAAGATATGGATGCAATAACAGGGCTTTTATCTTTGGAACTAGAGAAGTGCATGGACTCAGCCATTATCATAACCCCACTATTTTGCACAATACTCTTCTCATCTTGGGACTTTGTATAGAAGGAAAGATTATTGATATCATATCCACTCCATTTTATGACTTGGAATGTTAGCTTATTTGCTAGCGATTTTAATGTATCAGAAGCAGTATCATCCATAATAATGGTTTCACTAAACCAACTTGGAAAGGTCTTGTTATGCTCATTCATCAACATCTTTTCGTTCATTCTAGGGTTTTGCTTCTTGATAATGTTTTTGTGAGAGCATAAGTAAGGTTGAACTTCATCGGTGTTATTTAAGATATACAAATGTGCTTGAAGCACTTCCTTTCGATCTGGGATTGTAGCTTTTACACCTAGCGTACCCTTACCTCCATATCTTTCTTCATGACGAGACTTAGGAAGCCCTATAGCTTCCCCATCCTTCACATACATAGTGCAAAACTCAATAGCCTCTTCTGCAATGTACCTTTCAACAATAGATGCTTCAGGGCGGTGTGGATTCTTCACATACCCTTTTAATATTTTCATGTACCGCTCAATTGGGTACATCCACCGTAAATAAACTGGGCCACACAACTTAATCTCCCTCACTATATGAACAATCAAGTGAACCATGATATCAAAAAATGAAGGAGAAAAATACATCTCTAATTGGCATAAAATAATAAAAGCTTCATTTTCCAACTCATCCAATTTCTGAGGGTCAATGGCTTTGCTACATATAGCATTAAAGAAAAAGCACAACCTGGTTATGGCTTGTCTTACATTTTCAGGCAAAATGTCACGAATAGCCACTGGTAATAGATGTTGCATCAATATGTGGCAATCATGAGACTTTAAGCCAACCAATTTCAGATCTTTCATACAGACAAGCCTTTTGATATTTGATGAATAACCTTGTGGGACTTTGATTCCATGTAGACTCTCACATAAACTTTTTCTCTCTGCATTTGATAATGTATGACATGCAGGGGACAAATATGCGCGCTTATTTTTTGCTACCTGCGCATGTAACTTTTCTCGTATACCCATTTCAAACATATCTAGGCGAGATTTCACACCATCCTTTGTCTTGCCCGGTATGTTTAGAAGCGTTCCAATAACACTATCGCACACATTTTTCTCCACATGCATTACATCAATACAATGTCTTACATCAAGCTTGCACCAATATGGAAGATCAAAAAAGATTGACCTCTTCTTCCATATGTTTCGCTCAGCGGCAGTGGCTTTCTTTTGGGTCTTTCCAAAAGTAATATTGATGTCTTTCACCCGTTCATAAACTTGCTCTCCAGTTAAGGCCTTTGGAGCAACTCCATTCTCTTGCAGTCCATTAAAGGCTTTCTTTAATCTACGATATGGGTGATCAGGTTTGAGAAATCTTCGATGGCCAAGGTAAACCGTCTTTTTTCCATGAATCAGTTGATGGTAACATGTGTCTTCTTCACATATAGGGCATGCTTTATGCCCCTTAACACTATATCCGCACAAGTTCCCATATGCTGGAAAATCATTTATGGTGCAAAAGATCATGGCACGCATCTTGAATAATTCATGGCTATATCCGTCAATCACATCCATGCCTTCCTCCTATAACATTCGCAAGTCTTCAATCAAGGGACGTAAATAAACATCTATGTCATTTCCAGGCTGTTGTGGGCCCGAAATCATCATAGACAACATTATGTATTTCCGCTTCATGCACAATTGAGGAGGGAGATTGTAAATTACCAACAGAACTGGCCATGAGCTATGCTTACTACTCAAGTTACCATATGGATTCATTCCATCCGTAGCAAGTCCAAGCCTAAGGTTTCTTGGCTCATTGCCAAAGTCTAGAAACAATTGATTGATTCTTTTCCACTGCAAAGAGTCAGCCGGATGACGAATCTTTCCATCACATTGCCTCTCATCTGCATGCCATCTAAGGTTCTTTGAATCTTTTCCATTAGCAAATAATCTCTTGAACCTTGGAATTATTGGAAGATACCATAAGACTTTTGCCGGAGGCCCATTTGGGCTCTCATCACAACTAGACTCACCATCCTTCACTTTGTAGCGTGATACCTGACATATGGGGCACTGATGCAACCCTTCAAACTCGTTTCTGTACAAGATGCAATCATTGGGGCAAACATGTATTTTCTTGTATGCCATACCCATTGGACACAATATCTTCTTTGCCTCATAGTTACGATCCGGTAGTGTATTACCTTCTGGAAGCATAACTTTCAATAACTCAAGCAATTCGGTAAAACTTTTGTCACTCCACCCATTTTGTGCTTTTATCTTGAACAATTTTAATACTGCTTCCAATCGTGAGAATTGAGTGCACCCTGGATACAACGGCTTCTCCGCATCACTACACAAATGATCATATACATGTGCTCGCTGAAAAAACTCTGGTCCAACATCACGGATCATGTCTTCTAGTCGATCATCCATATCTACATCAACTTGCTCAGTTTGGGACACACTTGGCATGCTTAATGATTCACCATGCCATATCCATCTTGTATAACTCTTGCAAAATCCATCGCAAAGAACATGTTCTTCTATTTCATCCACTTTCAAACGTCTTAGGTTCACACATTTTACACAAGGACAAAAAAATATTTCAGTATTATCACGAGCATTTCTTTTAGCAAATTCTAAGAACTCTTTCACCTCATTCTCATACTCATCACTTGTACGTAAAGCATTTATCCAACTACGATCCATATGTGCACGGACTGTTTGAGAAAGACATTAAAAGGAAGATTATATTAAGAATCGAGTTATCAAAAGGAATATAAAAAAACATAAAAATCAAAATCAATGATTAGGAAGACTTAGCATTGGTACATAAATAGAAAAAAATTAAGTTATCAAAAAGAAAGTTCATCACAAGAAACTTGCAAATGTACTTAAGCAAGTGCCCCACCATGAGTTAAACTAAACATAGTAAGTAAGCAAGTGTCAAAATCAATGATTCAGATCTAATTTCTAGGAGTTTCTCAGTGATGTTAATTAGTACCAATGACCATTTTCAAAACTACAAAGCATTAACCTCCTATACAAAATAATCCGTAATCAGCTAGCGCCCTGTATCCAAGATAAGATTTAGCTTTTTATATGATTAATCAAATAGCTAAACTAATTACTACCCCTATTTAGAATCTAACCCCTAATTTAACCTAAGCTTCACTAAACTTTGTTCGCAGCAGGGAAAGGGACCATCCCTTTGCAATAAGTTCCAATTTACACATAGCTACAACAAAGATGTCCAAGCTGTCCCAAATAAACACCTCACTCATCCCATTAACACCCGACAGCCCTTAAGCTTTTGGCACACAAAATAGCCCTCGCGTGACAACCCAAAAACAAACGAATCACATGAACTACTCATCAATCCAAAACAGAGTTTTTATCCCAGAATAAACTCAAAGTCCTAATTGCCATCTCAGCCCATCCCAAACCAATAACCCACGGCAGAGGAAACAAATTTCCCTCGTATACAAAGAAAATCAAACTTGATTGCTAGCCCACCATTCCAAAACCGAAACACAACTCAACGCTACTGATTAAATTCCAAGTATCAAACCCTAAACAATGAACCCTTACCTCAGTCTCCTTGCTTCGATCAAACTCCGATCAAATCCGTTGCCAACAGGCTATGCCGGAGGAACTGTTCGGGATTCGGGGAAGAGCGCTCTACAGTGGAAGGAGGCGCAGTCGCCAGCCAAATCGAGTGGAGAAGAGGAAGACTAGAGGTGGCGTCGGCGCACGGTGAGGAAAGAACCCGCACAGGGGAGGGGTCGCACTGCAGCAATGAAAGGAAGGCGAAGACAAACGAGATGGGAGGTTCACCGACGATGAGAGCTCCTAGCCGCGGAGGTCGACCTTGGCGCGATCCCGTGAGGCGAGCTGCGGCGTCGAGCGGAGAGGGGAAGATTCGGCGAGGCTAGGGCACGGGGAGATCTTTCATAATTGACATGTATGACTTAATTAAAAACAAGGCATGCGCACGAAAAACATATGACCACGGTTATTTACAAAACCATAGTCAAATATATTTTTAACACCGGTTGTTAAAAGAACCGGTGTTAAAAGTATTTTAAAGTTCAAATAATTATAACATATGACCCCGGTTATTTATAAAACCGTAGTTAAATATATTTTTAACACCGGTTGTTAAAAGAACCGGTGTTAAAAGTATTTTAAAGTTCAAATAATTACAAAAATGCCACCGCCTTTTTTTTTAACACCGGTTTTAATACAACCGGTGTTAAAAGCCGTTGTTAAAGGTCTTTTTTGTACTAGTGACATTTTCCTAAGTGTCCTGGAAATTCTTCAAACTCAAGTAAATATTAACAGAATTTTGCCAAAAAAAATGATAGTACTTTTGAAAATATATGCTAGTGGATTTTGAAAAATGTGTGAACTTTTGAAGACCCAATATTTTACTTGACTTGGTTTATCTTCCAGTCTGACACCATCCTGGGAAATCTTGTTGACTATAAGGACATTTCCTAAGTATCCTGGAAATTCTCTAACCCAAGTAAACATTATTTCAAAAATAATTTCATAAGTCACACAAATTCTAACAAATAGAATAATAGTATTTTGAAAGACTTAGATTTTTAGCAAGATTTTGAAGATATAAAAATATGTTATTAAATAATTCTTTTAATTTGACCTCCCCCTAAACTTGACTCAGTCCTGAGAAGCTTGTTGACCACAAATACTCTTCCTCTGAGTCTTAAGGTTTGATTCAGATTAAAAAGAAATATTTAACAAAAAAATGAATAATTACCAAAAAAAACTTTTCTGAAATTCTTCTTTTGACTCAGACTCCTCCTAAATTTGACACATCCTAGGAGTCCTTGAAGATCATGAAGTGGACCTTTCCTCTGTGTCTTTAGGGTTTATCAAAGTCAAAGAAACAGGTAACTTTTTGAACATATAATTTTTACAACATAAACCCTTTTTGAAAACACAAGTAATACTGATTTACAGCACAGTTTTCGAAAAGTATTTTTCAAATGATAGTAATGTTTAAAGTGCAGTTTTTGAAAACCATTTCAAAAAAAATGAAAAGCACTCCCCCTGTACCCGATACCGTTTGACTCTATCTAAGTTCCTTAAGGAACTTTAGTGTTGTCCTAAGAGGTTTGTGTCTAATTGTGTGAGTCAAACAATTTTCAAAAGAATATAATTTATACTGTATTGGCAATCAAACAAGCATGAAATCCATACAAACATTATTATGTTGAAGCACTATTTTGAAAATATATTTTTAAGAAAATATTCTAACGATTTTGGAAAACAATTTTGAAAAATATTTTTCAATTCATTAGTCCTTAACATCTCACCCATTTTAGATGTATCAATACAACAAGCATGGCTGCCTTATAGGTGTATTGTGAGATGCTTGAATCATTTTTCTTAATTTATTATTAATTCTAAGATTCAATTGAAGCTTGTATTAGATTTGAATTTGACAAGAAGTAACTTGAATTTGAATTTCAAAAGTTGGCTTCCAGGTCTTGGCGAGACACTAGGCATTCTTTGGCCGTAGCCTTATTGGATCATCAACCCTTTCCTTGACAAAACCTTTTAATGAAATTTCATTTTCAAAATTACTTTTTGAAAAATTCTGGTCTAACTAGTTTGGGTCTTGGATCGGTATCTTCGGCTAGTTTCACCAGTCTAAAGAGACCAAGTATACTTGATCTTATTAGAATTGGCTTCCCTAACGTACTATCATCTCACCGCCACCCAATACTAGATTGATCAAGTTTTAATTATTCTTTTTCCTATAGCCGTTCTAATATATGCATAAAATTTAAATATGAATGACATGTCATATATTTAAAAGAAATAGCAGATGCATGGCATGACAATTATGCATGAGTCAAACAAGTCCAAAGCATTTTAATTACGTTTCTAAAGATGTATCAAATTCCCGATTTGATACATGTCGTGTGAACCTGCGAATATGTCAACCCACTTTGACATATTTAAGTAAATTAATTGTTGCGGTTTGGGTAAGGTTTTAGTTTAGTTCGAGTTTAAGTTATTTAAGATTTAGTTGGATTTAAGTTAATTAAGAATTAATTGAAGTTTAAATTAATTAAAGTTGAATTTAATTTAATTTAATTTAATTCGAATTTGATTTGATTTGAATTTAATTTAATTTGAATTTGATTTAAATAAATTTGAATTTAAATTTAAATTTAATTAAGATTTAATTTGAATTTAATTAAGATTTAATTTGAATTTAATTTGAATTTAATTAAGATTGAATTTAATTTGAATTTAGTTTGAATTTAATTTAGATTTAATTTGAATTTAATTTAGATTTAATTTGAATTTAATTTAGATTTAATTTGAATTAATTGAATTATTAATAATTAATTTATTTATTTGAATTAATTGAATTATTAATAATTGTTGAATTAATGGAATGAATTTGTTTTATTAATAATTGTGGATTTAAGTTCATCATTTTCATTATTTCGAAAATTTCTGCTTCATCTTTATCTATCTTTTCAAATTTTTCTAACAATTCAGATTTATTTGAACCTTTGTAATTTTTATTAATTATGACCTTGATCTTAGATAGTTTCATATCCTCCTTATCCTCAAAATTATATCTTTTAGTGTCCTCAAAATAGGAGGAGTAATTTGGGCCACTAATTAATGTTTTGTAATAATCTTTAGGATTATCTATAATTAAGTTATTATTTAGGAGAATTTTATCTTCAATATTATTCTCAGAGTGATTCTCAAAAATAATTTCAGAATTATCTCCAGAATTATCTTCACTAACTTCAGACTTATCTTTAGAATTATCCTTAGGGTGCGTTTGGTTGAGGGTGTTCTTTGATAACCTTGGGCATGTGATTACCAGGTAATCACATAACCAAGGTTATAGGGAATAAGATATAACCTAATGTTGTTTGGTTTAATCTTTGGTAGTGGGACAAAAACTTGTTTGGTTGAAGGTTTTAATGTATAACTTAATATGACAATTACTATATTATCCCTAGTTTTAATGTATATCAAATTATTATTTTTTATTTCTTTTTTGGTTGATGCGTTAGTGTTTGATGAAATGTGATTTTTTAAAATGATATTTAATTTACATTTTTTATCTCTATTTTCTAAAAAAACATTTTTTAAAAAATTAAAGAATATTTAAAAAACATTTTCTACAAAAATAATAGAAAAAAGTATGAGAATGGCCGAAATAGTAATCTACAGTTCAATAATGATGAGCAAATTTATAAAAAAAAAAAATTGGCTAGCATCATAAGTTATCATCAATATATATAAATTTATAAAAAAAATTGCACGTGAGGATGGAAACAAGCAAAAAGGTGCGACGAAGAGTAAATCAACAGAATCTCTTTGAAGTATATCATACATTTTTCTCAATAAGACATTGTCCAAAACCAAAACAGAGTAAATCAAATGATCAAAACCATCATCTACTGACGTTCGGTGAACATAAAAGCTATACTAAATCTTGAAGTAAAAGGTTTCTTAATTGGAACTCTTCGAATAACGTAGCACCTAGACGACTAGACACGGCCAGCCACTTGATCAAGATCCCGCTGTCCCTGAGAAGTGATTTTTCTTCCACTGCAGTAGGGAAAAGATCACATTATGGCAATAGAAAATAATATTGAAAAGTGATGTTGTCAAAATGAACTAGCAATTTATTGAACTACCAAACTCTCTTGTTTAGGCTCACAATACAATTCCAGATCACTTAATTTCTGATAATTAGATGTTTACCACAGTTAAAGATTGAAGAGTCCAACTTCTATAAGACTGCTAAAATGTGCCATGAGAAGACAAGACATGAAAATGCTTACCCTTTAGGATGGATCTCAATGATATTCATCACTTGCAATTGTTGCAGAATGTGGCGGGCAATTGCCCCACTGCTCTTGCAGAAATGCGGTGGACGACTTCCATTCCTCTTCCGGCCTCCGTAAATTTTTTGAAAACCACCTACTCCAATGCCCTACCTTAAGTAAATCTTGCGGGCCATTGAAGCTGTAAGAAAAGATAAAGGGTTAGACTGGATCGTATGACCACTAAACTTCCTCACTAAATAGACAAATAGGATAGACGTAGTCGTGCATGGTTTCATGTTACCTGCTCTGATATAGTACCAATCTGGGTCATAAGGAGCGAGCTCCTTGAACCTTCCAGTTTTTACAATATCAGCCCACTCTGGAAGCTCAATCTATAGAGGAATCAAGACAGAAATAACATTAGTAAGAAAAGCCAGCCTAATGCTGCATTTAAATGGATGGAAATAAGAGTGAAAGAAATTAAAAAGACCAAAATTTCTTGGAGAAATTAATTCCATCATTTCCTCTAGTTTACTTCTTTCGTTCTTGTGAAATTGGGAAATAAAATACATGCATTTTATAGACACAAAAAAGCAAATAATTATGCTCTCTGTAAGATAATATAAATCTTTTCTTTTTATCCTCTTAGTAAGATAATCATCTATCTTCTATCGTCGACCTCATACCAATATCTATCTATTTGTATAATCAGAAAGAACAGGTTCTCTAGTATTCGAGTAATGGAATATATAGCTTAAAGATGGAGCCTAAGAAATTACTTGAAACAAAATTACGAATTACCTGGATATTCTGAGGGAAGGTGAAGTTGATTAAAGTAATCAAATAATGTAAAAGCATCTTCACCTCATATTTAATCATTATCATCATCGATTCTTTGATCCCTTGACAATATCTATCTATTTTTTATAACACTGACAATTCTTTGATCGCCCTCTAGACCTTAAACCTTCCAATCCAATAGATTTAACAAGCATAGAACCTATTCATCTCCTTTAAACATGTCAAAAATGCCTCAACCTTTCTTCTGTCACTTTACCACTTAAAACTCCAATTTTTGAGTCATTTCTTGTTTCAATCAAACCGTAGGAAATCCTATTCTCACATTAAACCGACCAAAAGAAAACAATTACACGAGCATATAAAACGGACAGAATTATGATTAACAACATCTTGTGGGACTTTCTTATACATCACCACATATATACAACAAAACCAGATAATGCATTGATCAGGAACTGTCAAAGAAAAGAGAAGATCGAGGAGCATCGAATCACCAGAAAGCTCAGAATCTGATGAAGGAACGATGGAACGAAAACAAGAGGCATTAGTAAAATACTTGTGCTTGGTAAATACCTGAAAGTCGAACGTTGGAACGAAACGGATTTGCCGGTTCACGATCGAGTGCTCGAAGTCGAACGCTGGAACGATGCTAGGGTTCACGATCTAGTGCTCGAAGTCGAACGCTGGAACGATGCTAGGGTTCACGATCGAGTGCTCGATCAAGGTCGCCGCCAGCTAGGGTTCCCGATCGAAGTCGCCGCCTGCTGCCGCCTGCGAGGGTTCCCGATCGAAGTGGGATCTGGCGAGGAGTAAGAGAAGGATTATATTTAGGGCATATTTGAAATTTAATTAATAGGTAGGGATAATTTTGTCTCAAATGGTAAAAATCTAAGGATATTTTTGGCTAAAAAATTACATTAACCCCGGAATCAAACATAACCCCACTTTTCCTTGGTTTTCTGATTCCGGGTTAGATGACCACTTTTGCTGATGTGGCGGGTATAATTGATTATCTAGGAATTCTTCATTACCTAAACCAAACAAGGTTTTTATTGATAACCTTGGATGAATAACCAAGGTTATCCAGGAACATCCTCAACCAAACGCACCCTTAAGGTTTTCAAATTTGAATTCGGAATTATCCTTAGGATTTTCGAATTTGAATTCCGAATTATCCTTAAGATTTTCGAATTTGAATTCAAATTTATCCTTAGGTTTAATTTTATCAGAATTAAAATTATCAGAATTAATTTTAAAATTGTCAGAATTACAATTATCAGAATTAATTTTATCAGAATTAAAATTATCAGAATTACAATTATTAGAATTAAAGTTATGATAATTTATTTTAGAAATTACTGAATTGATGTTCTGGATTAAATAATTAATTTCTGATATTTTAGTCATATCTGCATTTTCTAATTTGACATGCAAAACATTAATTTTACTATGTAGAAAATCTAATTTATCAGAAAAATTAACTAAGTTATCAAAAGACAGTGCAGGAATTTTGCAACTTTTAGGAACGTAAATTTTACGTACCTTTACCGGACATTTATTTTTGTAGTGTCCGAATTTCTCGCATTTGAAGCATCTGATGTGATTTTTGTCCCTTCGGACTCCTGGCGCTGGTGTCTCCTTTGCCGCCGATGGTGTAGACCGAGTCTTACGAGTAGGGCACTGATTTTTGTAGTGCCCTCTCTCCCTACATGTGAAGCATATAACATGGAATTTAAAATTTATCATTTAAAATTAAAATGTACCTGATTCACCCCTAGGCTCCCCCTCAACTCCTAGCGTCGTTGCTCCGTCGGCGGTTAGTCCGGTGAAGAGCGGCTCGACTTTGATACCAATTGTAGGACCGGTGCCGTCGATAGAGGGGGGGTGAATATCGATCGTTGAAATCTTTGGTTAAACTTCGTAAATCTTTCGAGAGGTCTAAAATCAAAGTTAGTAGCACAGCGGAAAATAAAATAGAAAGCAGGACAGGGACACAGCGGGATTTATTTACTTGGTTCCCAACCCCCCAGGGTTAGTACGTACAAGGCCTATGTACTCGGCGTGAGTCCACTATTGGTCTCCTTTCCAGAATTTCCAGAGGCGGAGAAAACCCGTCTTACAGTGTACAATTACAAGCACAAGTACAGAAAATTAAGTACGGAAATAATAAATGCAAACCAAACAAAAACAGAGTTGAAGCTTGGCCGATCTGGACCTCCGAAGTGCCGCGCACCTCCTCCTGGAGCCTCCCGGTCGTAGAGCCTCGTCTTTAGCGTGTTGTTGTCGGTCAGAGTGATCAAAATGACACTTGGCAGTTGTGTCTGAAGCAGAGGGGTCGAAGCCCCTTTTATAGGCCTCCTGGGGGCGCCCCGATAAACCCGGTCAAACTTTATCCCCGCGTCGACCTCGCCGCAGCTGATAAAACCTTTGACCAGGGCACCCCGGACCTCTCGGGCGCCCTCATGAAGGCTTATCTGTGTTTCAGACTCGAAACAGCACAAACAGCTTTGAACCCGGGCGCCCCGGACGCTCCGGGCGCCCCGCTTGAAGCCTATTCTGCCTGCTTAACTTAAACTGCATTTTTCTTCTTTGTTCTGGGCGCCCCCACTGATGGGGGCGCCCTGGATGCATGGGGGCGCCCCCACTAATGGGGGCGCCCTGCTTCAGGGCTTCCAGCAGCTTGCTTTGTCTTCCAATCTTGATACCTGCAAGATACATAAACACAAAGCATATATACATATAGTATTAGCCTTAAGGACTTGGTTCAGACTTCAAATTTCCACGAAACCCTAGGTCGAACCGGCACAAGTTCTCACCCCCGAGAATGCGCCTTCCACCTACTCCTTTCAGGAGCCGGTTGCCACCCAGTCCTTCGGGTGGACTTTTGCTTAGCCTCCGATTACTCCGGATCTCGAGACGCCCAAACCCTGACCCGTCTCTACTCCTGTCCTTAGTCATCGCTCAGCTAAGTTGCTCAGTCCCTTGGACCAAGATTTCATTACCTAGCAGTCCTTCACCAGGTGCCTAGTAGTCCTTCGCCAGGTCTTCATTCCCTAGTAGTCCTTCGCCAGGTGCCTAGCAGTCCATTGCTAGGGCTTTGTATCCTGGCATTCCTTCGCCAGGTCTTTAGTACCAAGCTGTCCTTCGCCTGGTGCCTAGCAGTCCTTCGCTAGGTCTTTGTATCCTGGCATTCCTTCGCCAGGTGCCTAGTAGTCCTTCGCCAGGTCTTCATTCCCTAGCAGTCCTTCGCCAGGTGCCTAGCAGCCCTTCGCTAGGTCTTAGACTCCTAGCAGCCCTTCGCTAGGTGCCCAGCAGCCCTTCGCCAGGTCTTAGGGTTTCGATGCCTAGCAGCCCTTCGCTAGGTGCCCAGCAGCCCTTCGCCGGGTCTTAGGGTTTCGATGCCTAGGTTAACTAGGACCTTTCTTCAACTTAGGTCACTTCTCCTTTGCTCTCCTTTGTCTGTTCATTGTATCACTGACTTAAGTGTATTGTCAAACATTAAAACATTTAAAGAAGAACATCATTGATGCAACTTGCACCAACAGGCGCCACATACCAGCGGATGATGGACAAAGTCTTCAGGCACCAGATCGGGCGGAACATCGAGGTGTACGTGGACGATATCCTGGTCAAGACTGATGAGGGAGGTGACATGATAGCTGACCTTGAAGAGACATTCGCCACCCTAAGGGCCAACAGGTTGAAACTAAACCCAGCTAAGTGTTTGTTTGGGGTTAAAAGTGGCAGGTTCCTAGGGTATCTGGTGACGGAGAGGGGGATCGAAGCCAATGCTAAAAAGGTAAAGGTCATTCTGGATATGCCACCCCCGCGGAACTTCAACGAAGTACAGCGGTTGAACGGAAGGATTACGGCATTATCCTGATACATCTCCAAATCTGCAGACAAGACCCTCCCATTCTTCAAAATTCTGAGAAATACCGTTAAGTTCGAGTGGGATGACCAGTGTGAGAAGGCCTTGTAGAGTTGAAGACCTATCTTGCAGATCTCCCTACGCTGCACAAACCCGTGGAGGGGGAGACCTTATTCGTCTATTTATCAGCAGCCGAGCAAGAGGTGGGATCGGCGCTCGTCCGAGAACAAGATCGGATACAATACCCCATCTATTTCTTTGGGCACCTTTTAAAGGATGCCGAAATGCGGTATACCGTGATGGAAAAATTGGCCTATGCCTTGGTCCTGATGGCCCGAAGATTACGACCGTACTTCTTAGCGCATCCCATCGTGGTCCTCACCAATAGCCCGCTCGCCCGAGTCCTCACTAATCCTGAGTCGTCGGGCAGGCTGATAAAGTGGACGACGGAGCTAAGAAAATATGACATTGAGTATCAGCCTCGAGCCGCCATCAAAGCGCAGACCCTCTCCGACTTCATGCTAGAGACCGTCCCGGAGGCAGAGGCCGAAGGTATGTGGAAGGTCTATGTAGATGGATCCTCCAACAACAGCACAGCGGTGTTGGACTGCTACTGATTTCCCCTAGGGGAGACACATTACATCTGTCTATCTGACTTCACTTCAAAGCTACCAACAACGAAGCCGAGTATGAGGCGATCCTAGCAGGACTGTAAGCAGCTAGGCACATGGGAGCCTGTCGGGTCACGGTCTATTTGGACTCGCAATTGGTGGCTCAGCAAATAGCAGGTAGTTTCGAAGTCAAGTGCGAGCGACTGCAGAAGTATGTAGCCCTCTACGAATAGCTGAGAGCCGCCTTCTTGGAGGTCATCCTGCTGAAGATCTCCCGGTCGGACAATGTGCGGGCCGACGAGTTGGCCAAGCTGGCCAGTTCCATATCCACTTGGCAGCTGAGTGAGCCTAGTGTGGCGAAAACGATGGTAGCCCAAATTGGGGAAGAGGCCAGAGCTGACAGACAAACAGACTGGAGGGATCCCTACATAGCATTCCTCCGGGATGGATCCCTTCTGAGTGGGCGCCAAGAGAGTCGGTTGTTTCGCCGGCGGGTGGCCAGGTTCACACTGGTTGGGGATCAGCTATATAGGAAGGCCTTTACCCGACCCCTCCTAAAATGCATTGGGTCAGAGGAGACTGGCTACGTGATGAGGGAGGTACACGAGGGCATCTATGGGAGCCACATCGGAGGAAGATCCTTGTCTCGGAAGATCCTTTTGGCGGGATACTTTTGGCCTACCTTGCAGGCTAATGCGCTTAATTTTGTGGCCCGGTGCGAAGTTTGCCAGAGACATCAACATATAAATCACTGTCCGACCGGGCCCTTGCGAGTTTCCACGGTATCCTGCCCTTTTGACCAATGGAGAATGGACATTGTGGGTTCCTTCCCCATTGGGCCCCAGCAGAAGCAATTTCTACTGGTCCTCGTTGACTACTTCTCCAAATGGGCAGAAGTCGAACCTCTGGCGAACATCACGGAAGGGGCTGTGATGAAAGTCCTATGGAGGGACATTGTCTGCTGGTACGACATCCCACACAAGCTGGTATTCGACAATGGGCGACAATTTTCTGGGCGTAAGCTGGAGGAGCGGTGCGAAGGATTAGGCATTCAACAGGCCTTCACCTCCGTGGCATACCCGCAAAGCAATGGACAAGCCGAAGTCGTCAATCGAGAAATTCTATGGGGGCTCAAGATAAAGTTAGACCATGTCAGGGGCAGCTGGGTCGAGGAACTCTCTAGCATCCTGTGATCCTACCGGACGACCCAAAAGAAGGGACGGGCGAGAGCCCTTTCTAGCTGGATTATAGTGCAGAGGTCGTCATCCCGGTGGAGGTGGGGGAAGAGTCCCCACGACGGCAGCAGTATCGCAAGGAAGACAACAACCAGGAGCGGCTAATTGATCTAGACCTCATCTCGGAGGTGCGGGATAAAGCCGCGGCAAGCTTGGAGGCATATCGTAGAAGGATGCAGCAAGCATATAATCGCCGGGTGATCGGCTGCAACTTCGAAGTGGGTGATCGAATCTGGAAGAGAATAAATCCAATCGGGGACCCCGAGAAGTTGGACTCGCAATGGGATGACCCCTATGTCGTCATCAAGAAACAAACAGGAGGTAACTATTACCTGGAAGACAAAAAAGGCAAAAGATTGGAAAGGCCCTGGCACGCCAACCATCTCCGCCCCTACTATACTCAGTGAGGTATCTCGTGGTGTATTTGCTTGATGTATTTTTTAGTTCTCTACTGCCTTGCAGTATTATCAATAAAACGTGCGAATAAAAAGCCCTTCGGGAAAACACTAAGCCCCCCATCTGGATTAAAACCTACAACCCCTTAGTGTGTAGGCCTGGCCTTGGAGTTGTACACGCCTGACCAAGAGCTAATTAAACACTACAACCTCTTGGTGTGTAGGCTTAGCCCCGGAGTTGTATGCGCTCGACCAAGAGCTGATTAAACCCTACAGCCTCTCGGTGTGTAGGCTTGGCTTCAGAGCTGTACATGCCCAGCCAAGAGCTGATTAAACCCTACTGCCTCTCGATGTGTAGGCTTGGCCTCGGAGCTGTACACGTCCGGCCAAGAGGTGATTAAACCCAACCACCTCTCGGTGTGTAGGCTTGGCCTCGAAGCTGTACACGCCCGACAAAGAGTTGATTAAACCCTATAGCCTCTCGGTGTGTAGGCTTGACCTCGGAGCTGTACACGCCCAGCCAAGAGCTGATTAAACCCTACAATCTCTCGGTGTGTAGGCATGGCCTCGGAGCTGTACATGCCCGGCCAAGAGCTGATTAAACCCTACAGCCTTTCGGTGTGTAGGCTTGGTCTCGGAGCTGTACACACCCGGCCAAGAGTAAATTAAACCTTACCGCCTCTCGGTGTGTAGGCTTGGTTTCGGAGTTGTACACGCCCGGCCAAGAGCTGATTAAACCCTACAGTCTCTCTGTAATGCCCGCCCCTCCTATCCTTATAAAAAGGGAAAGGCGGCGCTACGTGAACACACACACACACACACACACACACATATATATATATATATATATATATATATATATATATATATATATATATATATATATATATATCCCTTAACGCAATGAAACAATTTAAAACATGTAAACACATCTTAAAACATGGGAGCATGGGTATTCATGTGCACAACTAGGTTCAAACTTTTAATTCAAGAAGTACATTATGCAATCATGTGAACTTACGGCATATAAGACTCTAGATGGGGAATGAACACAAAACATAGCATAGCATGTTGTACTATACGAACAAACATAGTATGACATATTAGTATGATAATCTAACATCAACAAGTGTAACAATGCGGCAACTTAAGACATGGATAAATTCTTGATTCATAAGCAAGCATAAGTAACATGATCTCTTCCACCATGCCACTGCCACACACATCTTTGCCCTCCTGCTCCCTTTAGTTTAGCATGTCCTTACCCTTTTCTGCAGTATAAGGAAAACACTAAACTATAAGCATATAGGCTTAGTAAGATCCTTTCCTACGCACAAAAACCATGCGTCATGAATTGGACATAGAGAAAGTTAAATAACAACATATGGAAAGAAGATTCATATCACAAGAGTACTTCAACTTCAAGTATGGTAATTCAAGTAGGCACATAATATGAGATAAATGTCTTTATGCATGAGGGATATTTCTTTGAAAACATATATGTATAAGTACTTGAACATAACTCTCAACATAAGGGTCCGGCATTGTACCACATTCATAATTTACGCGCATCCCTTAAGTAGATACGAGGTAGCTAATCCCGACCTACTAGAGAACTAAGCAACCTTCGGCCTAGGGGAAACGTAGGAGCCCATCCCAAGGACCTTTTTAGGGTCCGGTACAAGCCCATACAAAAGTAAAATAGTTTATCATGTTTCCTTTCTTTTCATAAAGAATGCTCTTAGCATCTTTTAGGCATTCCATCATTCATAAGTCATGCATAACATAGGTATGTCCTAAAGGGCCTAAACATACTCATGATACATGAAGCATAACATAAAGCATATATGAATAAGGCCTAACATAATCATAAAGTAACATAGAAGCATGCCAATATTATTTTGTCATTTGATGAATCATGGAAATATGTTCTTGATCTCTTAAGCCAATAGGAAGCATACTTAGGGTTTTTAGCCTCCTCCTAAGCCTAAAACTAAGACTTGGCTGAAACCTTCAAGCAACCCTATGTGACATAAAAATCATATAACACATATCATATCATAGGAAATCATTAGCAAGCATAGTTGGGAGTTTAATTTGATCCTAATCATAGTTTTAGGGCTTGGTCGAAACCTTCAAGGGGCCTACTCTAAGATTTAAGCAACATAACACCCAAAGCAATTATACTACAGGTGAGGGGAGACTTACCTCTTTTGCTTGGTTACCACTAATCTACATACCCTTAAATTGAGAGCGATGTAGACCTCCTTGCTCTTAGGATCTCTTTTATTCTTCTCGCCTTATAAGGGGTCTTAAGTCTTCAAGAGATCTCCCTTGTGAAGCTTTCTAGGGGAGAGACCCTAGATGAGATTTTTTGGAAATGGGAGAGAGAGAGGGAGATTCGGTGGGGGTGGAAGAAGGGGGGAGAAGAGGACAATTTATAATGCTTTTTGTCTCTTCACAAGTGCCTCTTCACCTTCTTCACATGATGCCTCTTCACATCCCCTACCCTTAACCATAATTTTCCTCTCCTCTCTAACAGCACACCCTTGCTGGGGCTATTGGTTATCATATGCATCATAAGGCTCTGCTACGACCTAAGGTCCAAGGTTTAAACCTTGGCAAATGCTACTTTTTGGTTCTTTCCCCTTTTATTTATTTATTTTTTTGAAAAGCATACATAAGCCCATTAAGAATTATACTAGAATTCCACCTATAATCCATTAGGAATTTTACAAATATTCATATTAGTGTTCATGTAAAAATTGAGAGGATTTTACGGGCGTTACAATCCCCCATACCTTATAAAGAGTTCATCCTCGAACTTAGAATAGTTCTGGGTACTTTTGTTTCATATCATCCTCGCGTTCCCAGGTGGCCTTTTCAAACCGTTGACTTTGCCATAGGTCCTTTACTAAGGGCACCTCCTTGTTCCTTAGCCTTTTGACTTCTCGATCAATTATCTGGATAGGTCGACTTTCATAACTTAGGTCCTCTTGAACTTGCACTGTCTGCGGCTCAATCACTTGGTCTGTGTTGGGAACACATTTCTTGAGCATCGAAACATGGAATACGTTGTGAATGACTGACATCTCTTGGGGCAGCTCTAGCTCATAAGCCACCTTGCCAACTCTTTTCAGGATCTGGTATGGTCCCACATAACGCGGACTTAACTTTCCCTTCTTCCCGAATCTTATTACTCCTTTCATAGGAGCCACTCGGAGGAATACTGAATCCCCAACATGGAATTTCAAGACCTACGTCGCATATCTGCATAGTTCTTTCGTCGGCTCTAAGCGGTTTCTATTCTTTGGCGGATGTTCTGTATAGCTTAAGTGGTGTCATCGATGAAATATGTCTTGAGTCCCATTTCTTCCTTTTCACCGCTTTCATACCAACAGATTGGAGACCTACATCTCCTCCCGTACAAAGCTTCATAAGGCGCCATTCCAATAGTAGCTTGATAGCTATTATTGTAAGCGAATTCTGCTAAGCATAAATATCGGCACCAGCTCCCTTTGAAATCCAGGGCACAAGCTTGTAACATATCCTCTAGTACTTGGTTCACCCGTTCCGTTTGCCTGTCGGTCTGAGGATGAAAGGCAGTACTGAATCGTAGCTTAGTGTCAAGAGCCTTCTGAACACATTCCCAAAAATGTGAAGTAAAACGACCATCCCTATCCAAAATGATGGTCTTAGGGATTCCAAGTAATCTGATGATTTCCTTAGCATATAATTGAGCTAGCTGCTCAATCGAATAGGTCTCTTAATTGCTAGAAAGTGAGCAGACTTCGTCAATCTGTCCACGATTACCCATATTGCATCATACCCGTTTGAAGTCTTGGGCGGCCCTGAAATGAAATCCATAGAGATATCTTCCCATTTCCATTCTGGAATCTGAATTGGCTGCAGAACTCCTCCAGGTCTCTGGTGTTCTGCTTTAACTCTCTGGCAGGTCAGGCAGGTACTAACATGCTGAGCCACATCTCTTTTCATACCGAACCACCAGAATTTCTCTTTCAGGTCTTGATACATCTTGGTGGATCCCGGATGCATCGAATAGGGGGTTCCGTGAGCTTCCTCCAATATCTTCTTTCATAGTTCTGGATCGTTGGGAATGCATAGACGATCCCTAAGGTATAGTACCCCATTGTCGACGATACGAAATCCACATCATCCTTCCCTTCTAGGATCTCTTGCTTGATCCTCTGTATGCTTGGATCACCCTCTTGCTTTTCTAATATATCGTCAAATAGTGTCGGTGCTATCGTCATGGCAGAAAGCTGTCCGGAAATGATCTCAACCCCGTAGCTCATAATTTTACTTTCTAGTGGTCGGGATAATACTGATAAAGACATCAAGGTGGCACAGGACTTCCTGCTGAGTGCATCGGCCGCTTTGTTTGCTTTTCCAGGATGGTAGAAGATCTCGCAGTCATAGTCCTTGACTAGCTCGAGCCATCTGCGCTGTCTCAAATTTAGGTCTTTCTGACTGAAGAAATATCTCAGACTCTGATGATCTATATAAATCTTACACTGAGCTCCATATAAATAATGCCTATTTTGAGAGCGAAGACCACGACTGCTAGTTCTAGATCATGAGTGGGATAGTTCTTTTCATGTTCTTTGAGTTGCCTAGAGGCATAGGCGATGACTTTGCCACTCTGCATAAGTACAACTCCGAGTCCCAATTTGGAGGCGTCGTTGTACAAATCGAAGCTTTTGTTACTTTCCGGAAGAGTAAGGATTGGAGCACTTGTCAGTCTCCTTTTCAACTCTATGAAACTCTTTTCACTGTCCTCTGTCCATTCATACTTTCTGTTGTTTCTGGTAAGAATTGTCATAGGGGCTGTGATTCTTGAGAAGTCTACATAAGCCCATTAAGAATTATACTAAAATTCCACCTATAATCCATTAGGAATTATACTAATATTCATATTAGTGTTCATGTAAAAATTAAGAGGATTTTACGGGCGTTACACTCTCGGTGTGTAGGCTTGGTCTCGGAGCTGTACACCCCCGGCCAAGAGCCGATTAAACCCTACAATCTCTCGGTGTGTAGGCTTGGCCTCGGAGCTATACACGCCCGACCAAGAGCTGATTAAACCCAACCGCCTCTCAGTGTGTAGGCTTGGCCTCGGAGCTGTACACGCCCGGTTAAGAGCTGATTAAACCCTACAGTCTCTCAGTGTGTAGGCTTGGCCTCGGAGCTGTACACGCCCGAGCAAGAGCTAATTAAATCCTACTGCCTCTCGATGTGTAGGCTTGGCCTCGGAGCTATACACGTACGGCCAAGAGCTGATTAAACCCTACCGCCTCTCGGTGTGTAGGCTTGGACTCGGAGCTGTACAAGCCCAACCAAGAGCTGATTAAGCCCTACAGTCTCTCGGTGTGTAGTCTTGGCCTCGGAGATGCACACGCCCGACCAAGAGCTGATTAAACCCTACCGCATCTCAGTGTGTAAGCCTAGCCTCAGAGCTGTACACGCCCGGCCAAGAGCCGATTAAACTCTACAGCCTCTCGGTGTGTAGGCATGGCCTCGGAGCTGTACACGCCCGGTCAAAAGCTGATTAAACCCTACACCATCTCGGTGTGTAGGCTTGGTGATAACCATCATTTTTGTTGATTATTTTAGGCTCTAAAATCCATGTTTGATTCACATTTTATATGCTTAAGTTTGCAATTGTATTAGGTTTCATGTATTCCCTCCCTCTATTTTGGCTTTTAATTCAAATCTTTGTATATTTGGGATATTTTTGACACTAAATTTGAATATCATTTTGTAGGCTTCAATTGATCATAGACCTAGATCAAATCGGGTCAGACTTGAGTCAGTATTGGATCCAGATCAAAGGGATCAAGCATCAGATTATTAGGAGTCGTCCATTCCAGAGAACGGCTAGATCTGAGCCATCGGTCAACTTCTGGTCAATCCGAGTTCAAGATAGAATCACTCATGATTATTGATCAAGATATGAAAATTTCAGCCAAATCAGAAGTAATCTGATCGTTGGATCAAGCTCAAGATGTTCTAGACCATCCATTCAAGAAAAAGGAAGATCTGGACCATCCACCACTGATATGGTTAATCTGAGCTGGGGATAGGTAGATCAGGACCATTGATTGGGATCTGTGGAGTTTGGTTCAGATCTGAAGAGATCCGACCGTTGGATGAAGTCAGATTGATCTCAGCCGTCTGTTGCTTCCATCATAACTTGGCTGAACCTAGTGCTGGGCTGAACCGCTGAGCCAAACCCAACTTCTGAGCTCTGGCTGGGCTGAACTGAACCAAGGCATTGGCTGAACCAAGCTCTGGCTTGGCTGACTGGACCGAACCGATGAAGTTGGCTTGACTGGACCGAACCGCTGAAGCCGACACAAAAACCTCATCGCGCAGAGAAGCTAGGGCAGACGGGATTTTCCCGACTCATTCCATCCACTCCATCGGCGATTTCCTCCATCTCCATCGTCGCCGGCCACAAGCTCCATTCCCTCTCCTCGCCATCTCACTCTCGTATGCGGTTGCTCGGGAGCGGAGAGGGCGTTAGGGGATCCATTCCCACTTCATCGCCGCCGACCGGAGCTTCGATCGATCAGTTTGAGGGGTTCCTGACTCGATCAGATCTTCTCCGTCCACTTTCCACCATCCTCGCCATCTCACTCTCATATGCGGTTGCTCGGGAGCGACGATCCACCTTCATCCACTCCACCGCAGATTCTCTTCCCAGCTTTTTCTTCCCAGCAGATTTCATTTCCTAGCAGAATTTTTCTTCAGCATTTTTCCTCAGCAATTATTTCCAGTAGATTTTTAGCATCGCAGTTTCTTTTTCAGCGGTTTTATTCCTTCACAGATTCTCTTCGGCAGTTCTTCATCAGCAGTTCTTCTTTAATAGCATTTGGCAACATTTATTCCTTTCAGTAATTCATTTCCGCTTCACAGCTGAAATTCCAGCAGCATTTCAGTAATTCTTCACAACAAATTTCTCTTCACAGAATTCCAGCACCTTCACGGCAATTCAGTTCATCCACTTCATTACAGCAATTACTCCAAATCTGATGGCAGCTCAGTGCTTAATTTTGATTGTTTATCATGTGTTGACAGTTTGTGTCAATTGTTGATGTTTGTATCAAGATTGTTCACAGAAATTTCTTCACAACAGAGTCATTTCTTTCACAGCAGCCAGACTGCATCATGTTTCGGCAGAACACTAAGTGCAGGAGTTTTTCCTCTTCACAACATAGAATACTTGGGGTCAATTTGCAATGTTTCCAATTGATTTGGTTATTGATGGTTTTACTAGTGAATGATTGTGTTAATTGGTGAATGATTGTATTTGATGGATCCCCTATGTTTCAACTTGCATGTACTTTTATCAAATTTCTTCATGCTCATTACGTGTTTGATGGAATTCCCAAATCATTCGTGTTATTTGGATTGTTGCAATTAAGTTCATTGAATTCTTGCAATGCTTTGTTAATTGAATGCTTCATGATTTCCTTACGTTCTTGTACTTAATTTGGATGCAATAGGTTATGTCAGATTAGATTTCTTTAATGCTGTAGGTTTTGCTCCATGTCTAGGTTTCATTGATGCTTTATTTCTTGAATGCTTCTTTCATATTGCCTTTTCTTTACTGCAATTGTAGTTGGGTTAAATTAGATTTCCTTACCTGCATTGTCTTTCTTTAATTAGAATTAGATTTCATACCTGCTTTGCTATTTCTTTTCGTAGTCTTAACATTCAAATCCAACCCTAATTTGATATCAAAAACCTAAAAGCAATAACATACGATCCTGAGAATTATCATGTACCAACTACATTCGTTGGGAGACGACTCGAGTTACTCTATGCTACATTAGTTTAGAGGAATTCGATACTTCAATTGTATTTGATACTCGCGGTACGACACGCGGGCCCTATCAAATTTGGCGCCGTTGCCGGGGAATGTAGTGATGCTTGATAATTATATCCTTTGATTCTATTCTGATTGCTTTATTTTTTGTATACGGTTGCTGCCATTTTGTTTACTTTGTGACAGGACTGCCAGTTCAAAATGTTTTCATCTACTTACCAGCAGCCGTGTCAACAATTTCAACAGCAGAACCAATATTTTCAGCAGTCCCAATCAAATTTTCAACAACCAAGTTATCAATTTCAGCAAGGGCAGCCACAATTTCAGCCGATTCAGCCAACATTTCAGCAACCTCAGCCCCAATTTCAGCAATTCCAGCCTCAATTCCAGCCAATGCAGCAAGGGCAGCAAGGTTTCCAAGCATTTCAAACCTTCCAACCTCAAAACCAGCAAAATTTCTAGCCCTCATAGCCTTACAATCAGAATTTCCAGCTTTCGAATTTGAATTTCCAGCCAATGCAATTTCAGTCCTCACCACTGTAATTTCCACTTCAATACCAGAATTTTCAGGGCTATAATTCTCAGAAAGTTCAACCTTCATATCAGGCCAATTATGAGCCCTATCAACAACCATATCAGCCCTCTTATCAGCCCCAATTCCAACCACAGCAGGGTAATATTTTTCAACCTACTACTTCATCATTTCAGGGTCATTCAAAACCCTATGCTAACCAAGGGGGCTATGGAAGTTCGAGTGGGGGAAATGTGCCCCAACAGAGGGTAGAAGAAATATTTCAACAAATGTTTCCCGCTATACAAAACCTCGAGAGGTAAATGAGTCAATTGGTTAATCAAGTGAATCAAACACAAGCCCAAAGATCAGGACAATCAGATGAATCTACAGGTGTAGGGGATTGCACTAAGCCCCAAGAATCACCCATTCCTACTGATTTAGAGGCATTGGAGAAGATGGATAGCAGAGCTTGTAACAACCTTGATTTCGATTCTGAAATTTTACAGGACCCTTCTAAACTTTTATTTTGTAAGGATTTAGTTGTTGATGATTCTAACTTTTCTAATATGGTTGTTGCAGATATGGTTGATGAAGCATGCATTGCAGATAAATCTATAGGTGTAGGGGATTGCACTGAGCCCCAGGGACCACCATCATTGACTGACGCATTAGAAGATTTAGAAGATCAGCATGGAAGTGTAGGGACTTGCATAGTGGAAGCAAGAACCCAAGAATCACCTATTTCAGTTGAGTGTCCACTAGAACCTGAACCTGAAGTGGAGCTTGTACTTGACCAGGAGGGGACTGTTGGGACCGGGCTCATGCCGACACGGACACGTATTGTAATTGTTACATAATTACATGCAGCGGAAACAAAAGCATGAATAATTTCCTAAATTATTCTAACACATATCCTAAGCATGCAATGTGTTCACATAATCGTAATATAAAATTTTTGCAGAAAAGGAAATTACTCTACGAATTACCTTGCGTAACTTGGAAGAAGGGACGAGATCCAACCGTTAGAGTCCCTTGAAAGCTCCGCCTCTATTCGTATCCACGCCGAGTATCGTCGGGATGACTTCGCTAAGCCACGAGTTTCGTGTTTACGAGAACTACTAGATTCTCCGTGAACACGACGAAAACCGAGAGAGTAATCAAATCGAATGACTCACCACCAAGGTTGGCCGAAGAGGAAGATCGTCGCAAGGAAGAACTTCGTCGCCTTGATGCTTCTCCTTGTGCTCACGGCAAGAAGAAAGAAGGAAGGCCTATGGCCGGCCAAGAGAGAGGGAGAGAAGAAGAGGAGAGAGCCCAAGCAATTCTTGGATGGATCATCTTCCATAGCACCCCTTGGGTCCTTTATATAGGGAGAGGTTTCTTAATTCCCAAGCAAACCTCTCCTTGATTATGGAATAATTTCTCAATTAATCCATAATCAAGGCTCTCATGATCAAGCTTCTTCTTCTTGATTATGAAATAATTTCTCAATCAATCCATAATCAAGGCTCTCTTTCTTTTGGCATGATTATATAAAATTTATAAAACAAACCAACCATTGGTTCATTATATAAAAATTTATAAAATAAACCAACCATTGGTTCATTATATAAATTTTATTAAACAAACCAACTCATAGTTCATTATATAAAAATTTATATAAAATTTATATAACCTTTTATAAAATAAACCAACCTTTGGTCTATTTTATAAAACAAACCAAAATAGCCTTATCCTCTTATGGTGGTGGCCGACCATGACAAGAAGAGAGGAGGCCCCCTCCTTGGCCGGCCCATCTAACCCCAATTGGATCAAATCCCTTAATGAATTAAACTTATTTAATTCACCCATTAAGTCTTTAAAAGACTTAGCCATTCTATGCTTCTGATGCGTCTGAAATAAATTCAGTTTTGACTATTGTTTGGACTTACCAAAAATAGTCTATCTCAATTGGAGAATCCAATTCTCAACTCATTTTAAATCCTTCGAATTACTCGTTATGCGTGTGACCAAATAGGCTTTCAATTTATGTTGGTCGTCCATAATTAACTAATTAATTATAGAACGATCATGAGTGGCACCTAGTAGTACATCATGATCCCCAATTAATTGAAAGATCAACGGTTGACCTCAGAAATGATTTTGAAACCTTCAGCAGCTATAATGAATCGTGCCCCATTCCCTTCACCATCTTATACCCACTTGGTTCAGGACATGGTCTATGTGTGTCAGTCCCCACTAGGCTGACTACGTCACACCTAGCCCAAGTAACGTTTCCTCGTCCTATGGATTCTAATTACTCTCATGTATTTAAGAGATTCATACTCTGAACATATCATGTTCTGGCCAGAGGCTTCGAGTAACAATCCGACGATAGGCCTCGGGTATACATCTCCTCGCAAGGAGTGGTGAATCCTTTGTAGGCTGTTCAAACATCTTCGGGCACTTCGGCTTATACCCAATCATCCTGGGTCCACACCTCCTTGGAGATGCTTGCTTAAGATGTCAAAGTATAAGTCTCCATGACCAAGATGACTTGAACACCGCAAGTCAAAGGAACATCGCACTTAAGCTGCAGTAAGAACTTCACTGACATATCTATATGTAGACTACCATATGAAGTTTTACAGCCAATCACTCCAATGAACTAGTTCCCTTAACTATCATTCATGTTTATCTCCGGACATCTCCATGTCACCAGCCAGTGAGAATCAGCTGATTAGAGAATAACCCATGCTAGTCTCAACAGAATTGATAGTGTCCGTGTTTATCAATTCATCGACTAGGGACAATTTCAATACTTCATAATTGCACATGTAGAGATAATCACTAGTTATGAATTCATCACAAATTCTCTCATGCTATAAATTATATTGCGGACATTCAGTAAATGAGCTTAAGATCTTAATCAAATAATCATGTATACTCAAATAGTGAATATTCATTTATTAAAATAAATGATTACAATCATAAGGCGATTGTCTTAGGACACTTCTCTCGTATCACTAACAGGGACCGCAGTTACATCTACTCTTGTAGAACCTCCAGGTACTCTTCAGCACGATCAGGTAAGTATTCCTCCTATTTCTTTGGAAAAATCAATAGAGGCACCTCACTCTGATTTTATTGTTTGTGATGAGTTTATTGACACATCTTTTGTAGAAATTGTTTGTGAGAAACCTGTAGAGGCACCTAGAATTGATTTTGTTGAATGTGGTGAATTACTTGATACATCTCATGTAAATGCTGATTGTGAAAAATTTTTAGAAGTGCCTGAAATTGTTGTTGTTTGTTGTGATGAATCTCTTGGTACATTTTGTGCTGAAATTGATTGTGAAAAACTCATGGAGATACCCATGGTTGATTTTGTTGGTTGTGATGCATGTCTTGCTACATCTTATTTAGAAATTGATTGTGAAAATTCCATTGAGGTACCTAGTGTTGATGTTATTTGTTTTGATGAATTATTGGACACATCTTATGCAGATATTGACGGTGAAAAACTAATAGAGGTACCCATGATAGATTTCATTGGATTTGATGCATACCTCGATTCTTTTTATATAGAGATTGATGGTATCACACTTCTTTCTTACCCTGCACGCTTGAGAGAGGTATTACATGATTTTGCAGGGTCCCGAAGACTTCTGGAGTGGGTGCTCCATCTGAACAGACTCCAACCTCCTGGAAGGACTTCTAAAAAGCATCAAGAGGGAGGAGTTGCTCTCATTTCGACTAGTAGCACCTCACCTCTTAAGTGGGTTCTGAACCTTAACCGTCTCCGACCCCCGGAAGATGCTTGTGCTAAATTGTTAAGGGAGAAATCCGTGCACTACGAGGTTGATCACATGAGGATAGTTCTCCCAAAATGGATGCTACGTGCTCTCTACCCTACTTAAAGGGGAGTTTGTTCCTTTTCTTATTTTTCTTTATGTTTATACTCGCATGTTTATTTGCTTTTATACTTTGCATTCATGTTTTGCTTCCTCATTCTGCATTTTGTTTGGTCTTGAGTAAACTTTGTTTGACTTCTAGTTGTATCTCCTTACATGTTCCTTTATTATGCTTTGAGAATTATAAAAGATGGTTAAGTCTGACTATTGAGTTTTGGTTTCCTTGGTATGCTTGGGGACATTAATTGCATTTAGTCATTTGTTGTGGTGATGGACTCTATCTTGTTGGATTAAGCATGACATTTTATTGTTCACCTAGCTAGTGAGGATATTGCCATGCCTATCCTTAATCCTCTTATGTGTGATAGCATTTGTGATATGTGACACTCTAGAACTTGCTTTGATTCTTTTTGAAATTACAATAGCATAAGCTTACATGAATATGATGGAGGCAACCTTTCTTGTTGAACTCTTAGTTTTCCTCTCCATTGTTATTGTTACTACTGAGCATTTCACCTATTGCTTTCATATTTCATTGTCTTTCCTTTGTCAGATCTTTTCATTGTCATTACATTCTCACTGTCATATCTCTATTAGCTTATTCTTCCCTTGAGCATGCGATGAGAGCATGGGGTGGTTGCATGATGAGTTACATTTTTATTTCTCTATTATCAGCCTCTATTATTGTGTGTTTTAGATGTTATCATGCTTTGCTACATTGTCCGAGACGGGCAAGTTTTAAATGTGGGGGGAGATAAGTGTGTATAGACGAATGCTTGTTGAAAAAAAAAATATCTCTCTGAAAAAAAAGTCTCTCTGTGAAAAAAAAAAGAGAGAAATGAAAAAAAAAACAAAACAGAAGTAAAAAAAAAGAAAGAAAAAAAATGCAAAAGAAAAGAATGAGAAATTAAAGAGAGTGAAAAAAATTCTCAAGCATTCGGGATTTTTGTTAGTGATGAACAAGAGGGAATATTTTCATAAAAAAATTTTGATGTATACTCATTTGATATTTTTATTAGAGAAACTCAAGAGTAAAGTTGTTGATACATGCATGCATTTTTAGAAGTGTTGTAAGTGGTTGTTGTGTATTGTATTGAGAATGTGCAAGGAGAATTTTGAGTGTTGGAGGTTTGATTGAGTTATTTATTTTGGCCTATTGTTTGATTGTATACATCATGTTAATTACCCCAATGCTCTCATATTCTCTTTGATCTTCTTTCTGATCTCCTTTGTTATCTACCCTTCTTGCTTGTTAGCACATGGTTTCATCATTAGTCCTTGAAAAGTCCTCTTGATTTGTGTACTTATGTTATAGTAGTGGAGAAGTAGAAGATAAGCAAACATATGGTAGTGCAATGTCATGAATGATTTGAGAGAACTCCACTTCCATATTTATTATTTTTGTGAGCATCAGTGCATTTATCCATCTTGTGAGGTTTTTGTCATGCTTAGTTTATTCAAGTTGATGAAATTATCATGTTTTTGACTTATGTGAGATTTGGAACCATAAATACATGGATTCTTGAGACTTGATGATCCTAAGTAATTTTCTTTTATTATTCCTCAAGTATTGATAGGGGATGTAATGTTTGGGAAATATGTTGTTTTCTTTTAGTTTTATTTACTTGCCCGAGACGTGCAAGAATTAAGTGTGGGGGAGTTGATAACCATCATTTTTGTTGATTATTTTAGGCTCTAAAATCCATGTTTGATCCACATTTTATATGCTTAAGTTTGCAATTGTATTAGGTTTCATGTATTCCCTCTATTTTGGCTTTTAATTCAAATCTTTGTATATTTGGGATATTTTTGGCACTAAATTTGAATATCATTTTGTAGGCTTCAATTGATCATGGACCTAGATCAAATCGGGTCAGACTTGAGTCAGCATTGGATCCAGATCAAAGGGGTCAAGCATCGAATTATTAGGAGCCGACCATTCTAGAGAACGGCTAGATCTGAGCCATCGGTCAACTTCTGGTCAATCCGAGTTCAAGATAAAATCACTCATGACTATAGATCAAGATATGAAAATTTCAGCCAAATCAGAAGTAATCTGATCGTTGGATCAAGCTCAAGATGTTCTAGACCATCCATTCAAGAAAAAGGAAGATCTGGACCATCCGCCACTGATATGGTTAATCTGAGCTGGGGATAGGTAGATCAGGACCATTGATTGGGATCTGTGGAGTTTGGTTCAGATCTGAAGAGATTCGACCGTTGGATGAAGTCAGATTGATCTCAGCCGTCTGTTGCTTCCATCATAACTTGGCTGAACCTAGTGCTGGGCTGAACCGCTGAGCCAAACCCAACTTCTGAGCTCTGGCTGGGCTGAACTGAACCAAGGCATTGGCTGAACCAAGCTCTGGCTTGGCTGACTGGACCGAACCGATGAAGTTGGCTTGACTGGACCGAACCGCTGAAGCCGACACAAAAACCTCATCGCGCAGAGAAGCTAGGGCAGACGGGATTTTCCCGACTCATTCCATCCACTCCACCGGCGATTTCCTCCATCTCCATCGTCGCCGGCCACAAGCTCCATTCCCTCTCCTCGCTATCTCACTCTCGTATGCGGTTGCTCGGGAGCGGAGAGGGCGTTAGGGGATCCATTCCCACTTCATTGCCGCCGACCGGAGCTTCGATCGATCAGTTTGAGGGGTTCCCGACTCGATCAGATCTTCTCCGTCCACTTTCCACCATCCTCGCCATCTCACTCTCGTATGCGGTTGCTCGGGAGCGACGATCCACCTTCATCCACTCCACCGCAGATTTTCTTCGCAGATTTTTCTTCCCAGAAGATTTCATTTCCTAGCAGAGTTTTTCTTCAGCATTTTTCCTCGGCAGTTATTTCCAGTAGATTTATAGCATCGCAGTTTCTTTTTCAGCGGTTTTATTCCTTCACAGATTCTCTTCGGCAGTTCTTCATCAGCAGTTCGTCTTCAATAGCATTTGGCAGCATTTATTCCTTTCAGCAATTCATTTCCTCTTCACAGCTGAAATTCCAGCAGCATTTCAGTAATTCTTCACAGCAAATTTCTCTTCACAGAATTCCAGCACCGTCACGGCAATTCAGTTCATCCACTTCATTACAGCAATTACTCCAAATCTGATGGCAGCTCAGTGCTTAATTTTGATTGTTTATCATGTGTTGACAGTTTGTGTCAATTGTTGATGTTTGTATCAAGATTGTTCACAGAAATTTCTTCACAACAGAGTCATTTCTTTCACAGCAGCCAGACTTCATCATGTTTCGGCAGAACACTAAGTGCAGGAGTTTTTCCTCTTCACAACATAGAATACTTGGGGTCAATTTGCAATGTTTCCAATTGATTTGGTTATTGATGGTTTTACTAGTGAATGATTGTGTTAATTGGTGAATGATTGTATTTGATGGATCCCCTATGTTTCAACTTGCATGTACTTTTATCAAATTTCTTCATGCTCATTACGTGTTTGATGGAATTCCCAAATCATTCGTGTTATTTGGATTGTTGCAATTAAGTTCATTGAATTCTTGCAATGCTTTGTTAATTGAATGCTTCATGATTTCCTTACGTTCTTGTACTTAATTTGGATGCAATAGGCTAGGTCAGATTAGATTTCTTCAATGCTGTAGGTTTTGCTCCATGTCTAGGTTTCATTGATGCTTTATTTCTTGAATGCTTCTTTCATATTGCCTTTTCTTTACTGCAATTGTAGTTGGGTTAAATTAGATTTTCTTACCTGCATTGTCTTTCTTTAATTAGAATTAGATTTCATACCTGCTTTGCTATTTCTTTTCGTAGTCTTAACATTCAAATCCAACCCCAGTTTGATATCAAAAACCCAAAAGCAATAACATACGATCCTGAGAATTATCATGTACCAACTACATTCATTGGGAGACGACTCGAGTTACTCTATGCTACATTAGTTTAGAAGAATTTGATACTTAAATTGTATTTGATACTCGCGGTACGACACGCGGGCCCAATCACTTGGCCTCGGAGCTTTACACGCCCGGCTAAGTGCTAATTAAACCCTACAGTCTCTCGGTGTGTAGGCTTGGCCTCGGATCTGTACATGCTCGGCCAAGAGCTGAGTAAACCCAACTGCCTCTAGATGTGTAGGCATGGCCTCGGAGCTGTACACGCTCCGCCAAGAGCTGTTAAACCGTACAGCCTCTCGGTGTGTAGGCTTGTCCTTGGTGTTGTACACGCCCTACCAAGAGCTGATTAAACCCTACCGCCTCTCGGTGTGTAGGCTTGGCCTCGGAGCTGTACATGCCCGACCAAGCAGCTGATTAAACCCTACAGCCTCTCAGTGTGTAGGCTTGGGCTCGGAGCTGTACACGTCCGGCCAAGAGCTGATTAAACCCTTCTGCCTCTCGGTGTTTAGGCTTGGCCTCGGAGCTGTACACGCCCGAGCAAGAGCCGATTAAACCCTACAGCCTCTTGGTGTGTAAGCTCGGCCTCAGAGCTGTACACACCCGGCCAAGAGCTGATTAAACCCCACAATCTCTCGGTGTGTAAGCTTGGCCTCGGAGTTATACACGCCCGACCAAGAGTTGATTAAACCCTACTGCCTCTCGGTGTGTAGACATAGCCTCGGAGCTGTACACTCCCAGCCAAAAGCTAATTAAACCCTACAGCCTCTCGGAGTGTAGGCTTGGCCTTAGAGTTGTACACGCCCGGCCAAGAGCTAGGCTTGGTCTCGGAGGTGTACACGCCCGGCCAAGAGTTGATTATACCCTACAGCCTCTCGGTGTGTAGGCTTGGCCTCGGAGCTGTACACGCCCGACCAAGAGTTGATTAAACCCTACAGCCTCTCGGTGTGTAGGCTTGGCCTCGGAGCTGTACACGTCCGGCCAAGAGCGGATTAAACCTTACAACCTCTCGGTGTGTAGGCTTGGCCTCGGAGTTGTACACGCCCGACCAAGAGCTGATTAAACCCTACCGCATCTCGGTGTGTAGGCTTGGCCTCGGAGTTGTACATGCCCGGCCAAGAGCTGATTAAACCCTACCGCGACTCGGTGTGTAGGCTTGGCCTCGGAGCTGTACACGCCCGGCCAAGAGCTGATTAAGCCCTACAGTCTCTCGGTGTGTAGTCTTGGCCTCGGAGCTGTACACGCTCGACCATGTGTTGATTAAACCCTACCACCTCTAGGTGTGTAGGCTTAGCCTCAAAGCTGTACACGCCCGACCAAGAGCTGATTAAACCCTACAGCCTCTTGGTGTGTAGGCTTGGCCTCGGAGTTGTACACACCCGACCAAGAGCAGATTAAACCCTACAACCTCTCGGTGTGTAGGCTTAGCTCGGAGCTGTACACACCCGGCCAAGAACTGATAAAACCCTACAGCCTCTGGGTGTGTAGGCTTGGCCTCGGAGCTGTACATGTCCGGCCAAGAGCTGATTAAACCCTACAGTCTCTCGGTGTGTAGGCTTGGCCTCGGAGCTGTACACGCCTGGCCAAGTGCTGATTAAACCCAACCGCCTCTCGATGTGTAGGCTTGGCCTCGGTGTTGTACACACTCGGCCAAGAGCTGATTAAACCCTATAGCCTCTCGGTGTGTAGGCTTGGCCTCGGTGTTGTACACACCCAGCCAAGAGCTGATTAAACCCTACCCCCTCTCGGTGTGTAGGCTTGGCCTCGGAGCTGTACACGCCTGGCCAAGAGCGATTAAACCCTACAGTCTTTCGGTGTGTCGGCTTGGCCTCGGAGCTGTAGACGCCCGACGAAGAGCTGATTAAACCCTAACGCCTCTCGATGTGTAGGCTTGGCCTCAGAGCTGTACATGCCCGACCATGAGCTGATTAAACCCAACAGCCTCTCGGTGTGTAGTCTTGGCCTCGAAGCTGTACACGCCCGACCAAGAGCTGGTTAAACCCTACCGCCTCTCGGTGTGTAGGCTTGGCCACGGAGCTGTACACTCCCATCCACCTCTCGATGTGTAGGCTTGACCTCGGAGCTGTACACACCCGGCCAATAGCTGATTAAACCCAACCACCTCTCGTTGTGTAGGCTTGGCCTCGGAGCTGTACACGCCCGACCAAGAGCTGATTAAACCCTATAGCCTCTCGGTGTGTAGGATTGACCTCGGAGCTGTACACGCCCGGCCAAGTGCTGATTCAACCCTACAGCCTCTCGGAGTGTAGGCTTGTCCTCGGAGTTGTACACGCCCGGCCAAGAGCTGATTAAACCCTATAGCCTCTCAGTGTGTAAGCTTGGTCACGGGACTGTACACGCCCGGCCAAGAGCTGATTAAACCCAACCGCCTCCCGGTGTGTAGGCTTGGCCTCGGAGCTGTACATGCCCGGCCAAGAGCGGATTAAACCCTAGCGTCTCTCGGTGTGTAGGCTTGGCCTCGGAGCTGTACACGCTCGGCTAAGAGCTGATTAAACCCTACTGCCTCTCGGTGTGTAGGCTTGGCCTCAGAGCTGTACACGCCCGGCCAAGAGCTGATTAAACCATACAGCATCTCGGTGTGTAGGCTTGGCCTCGGAGCTGTACACGCACGACCAAGAGCTGATTAAACCCTACCGTTTCTTGGTGTGTAAGCTTGGCCTCGGAGTTGTACACGCCCAACCAAGAGCCGATTAAACCCAACTACCTCTCGGTGTGTTGGCTTGGCGTTGGAGCAGTACACGCCCGGCCAAGAGCTGATTAAATCCTACTTCCTCTCGGTGTGTAGGCTTGTCCTCGGAGTTGTACACGCCCGACCAATAGGTGATTAAGCCCTACAGTCTCTTGGTGTGTAGTCTTGGCCAAGGAGCAGTACACGCCCGGCCAAGTGTTGATTAAACCCTATCACCTCTAGGTGTGTAGGATTAGCCTCAGAGCTGTACACGCCTGGCAATGAGTTGATTAAACCCTACAGCCTCTCGGTGTGTAGGCTTGGCCTCGGAGCTGTACACGCCCGGCCAAGAGCTGATTAAACCCTACAGCCTCTCGGTGTGTAGGCTTTGCTTCGGAGCTATACACGCCCGGCCAAGAGCTGATTAAACCCTACATCCTCTCGGTGTGTAGGCTTGGCCTCGGAGTTGTACACGCCCGGCCAAGAGCAGATTAAACCCTACAGTCTCTTGGTGTGTAGGCTTGGCCTCGGAGCTGTACACGCCCGGCCAAGAGCTGATTAAACCCAGCCGCCCTCGATGCGTAGGCTTGGCCTCGGAGCTGAACACGCTCGACCTAGAGTTGATTAAACCCTACAGCCTCTCGATGTATAGGCTTGGCCTCGGTGTTGTACATGCCTGGCCAAGAGCTGATTAAATCCTACCACCTCTCGGTGTGTAGGCTTGGCCTCGAAGTTGTACATGCCCGACCAAGAGCCGATTAAACCCTATAGCCTCTCGGTCGGTAGGCTTGGCCTCGGAGCTCTACATGCCCGGCCAAGAGCTGATTAAACCCTACCACCTCTCGGTGTGTAGGCATGGCTTCGAAGCTGTACACGCCCGGCCAAGAGCTGATTAAACCCTATAGCCTCTCGGTGTGTAGGCTTGGGCTCGGAGCTGTTCACGCCCGACTAAGATCTGATTAAATCTACAGCCTCTCGGAGTGTAGGATTGGCCTCGAAGCTGTACATGTCAGTCCAAGAGCTGATTAAACCCTACAGCCTCTCGGTGTGTATGCTTAGCCTCAGAGCTGTACACGATCGGCCAAGAGTTAGGCTTGGCCTCGGAGCTGTACACGCCCGGGCAAGAGCTGATTATACCCTACAGCCTCTCAGTGTGTTGGCATGGCCTCGCAGCTGTACACGCCCGACCAAGAGATGATTAATCCCTACAGCCTCTCGGTGTGTAGGCTTGGCCTCGGAGCTGTACACGCCCGGCTAAGAGCTGATTAAACCCTACAACCTCTCGGTGTGTATGCTTGGCCGAGGAGCTGTACACGCCTGGCCAAGAGCTGATTAAACCCTACCGCTTCTCGGTGTGTAGACTTGGCCTCGAAGCTGTACACACCCGGCGAAGAGCTTATTAAACCCTACCGCCACTCGGTGTGTAAGCTTGGCCTCGGAGCTGTGCACGCCCGACCAAGAGCTGATTAAACCCTACCGCCTCTCGGTGTGTAGGCTTGGCCTCAGAGCTGTACACGCCCCGCCATGAGCTGATTAAACGCTACCGCCTCACGGTGTGTAGGCTTGGCCTCGGAGCTGTACACGCCCAGCCAAGAGCTGATTAAGCCCTACAGTCTCTCGGTGTGTAGTCTTGGCCTCGGAGATGTACACGCCCGGCCAAGAGCTGATTAAACCCTACCACCTCTTGGTGTGTAGGCTTAGCCTCGAAGTTGTACACGTCTGGCCAAGAGCTAATTAAACCCTACAACCTCTCGTTGTGTAGGCTTGGCCTCGGAGCTGTCCACGCCCGGCCAAGAGCTAATTAAACCCTACAGCCTCTTGGTGTGTAGGCTTGGCCTCGCAGCTGTACACACCCGGTCAAGTGCTGATTAAACCCAACCGCCTCTCGATGTGTAGGCATTGCCTCGGAGCTGTACACGCTCGGCCAAAAGCTGATTAAACCCTACAGCCTCTCAGTGTGAAGGATTGGCCTCGGTGTTTTACATGCCCGACCAAGAGCTGATTAAACCCTACCCCCTCTCGGTGTGTAGGCTTGGCCTCGGAGTTGTACACGCCCGATCAAGAGCTGATTAAACCCTACATCCTATCGGTGTGTAGGCTTGGCCTCGGAGATGTACACGCCCGACCAAGAGCTGATTAAACCCTACCGCCTCTCGGTGTCTAGGCTTGGCCTCGGAGCAGTACACACTCGGCCAAGAGCTGATTAAACCCTACAGCCTCTCGGTGTGTTGGCTTTGCCTCGGAGTTGTACACGCCCGGCCAAGAGCTGATTAAACCCTATCACCTCTCGGTGTGTAGGCTTGGCCTCGGAGCTATACACTCCAGGCCAAAAGCTATTTAAACCCTATAGTCTCTCGGTGTGTAGGCTTGGCCTCGGAGCTGTACACGCCCAGCCAAGAGCTAGGCTTGGCCTCGGAGCTGTACATGCCCGGCCAAGAGCTGATTATACCCTACAGCTTCTCGATGTGTAGGCTTGGCCTCGGAGCTGTGCACGCCCGACCAAGAGCTGATTAAACCCTACTACCTCTCGGTGTGTAGGCTTGGCCTCGGAGCTGTACACGCCCGGCCAAGAGTTGATTAAACCCTACAGCCTCTCGGTGTGTAGGCTTAGCCTCAGAGCTGTACACGCCCGGCCCAGAGCTGATTAAACCCTACAGCCTCTCAGTGTCTAGGCTTGGCCTCGAAGCTGTACACGCCCAGCCAAGAGCTGATTAAACCCTACAGCCTCTCGGTGTGTAGGCTTGGCCTCGGAGCTGTACACGCCTGACCAAAAGCTAATTAAACCCTTCAATCTCTCGGTGTGTAGGCTTGGCCTCGGAGCTGTCTATGCCCGGCCAAGAGCTGATTAAACCCTACAGCCTCTCGGGGTGTAGGCTTGGCCTTGAAGCTGTACAGGCCCCTCCAAGAACGGATAAATGCCTCCCGCCTGCTCAAGCAACCCTGGCCTGAAACTGGACATTTTTAAGTGAAAACAGGAAACCACTCCGAAAATAAGAAGTTCGGCGGTATAGAAGTTCAACGCCAAACAAGCAAACATTCTTCCTAGCAAGGAGAACTTAAAAAGAAGAGGCTACAGCGGCCAAAGGACGATCAGGGGGGCTAGGCACATTATAGGACGTGTCCTATAAAGCCTGCTGTTCAGGGGAAAGATCGTCCTAGACACGCTGGACAGTTATCGCGTGCAAGTCGGAGCCGGGTTTCAATAGTTGGTCCTTCTCCAACTGCTTGATAGCGTCGTAGGAGCCCTGTTTGAGGCGCTTAAATGCTTGCGCGGGTACTACCTCGGCATACTCCTCCGACTCCAAGAATTTGGCCTTGCACTCTGCCTCAATCCGGGATACTTGAATTACATGATCCCTCTGCTGTTGTTGTACCTTGTCTTCGGCTTCCGGCATGGTAGATTTCAGTGTCTCCACCTCTCGGAGCAAGTGCACCTGAACCTCTTGTACCTCCTGGAGCTTCTGGGTAGCAGCAGCAGCTTGCGCTTTAGCTTGGATCACTTGATCTTGGAGATCGGCTGCATAAGAGCTCGACAGTTCCAAGTCGTGGTCTCGCAAAGCCATCAGGCGCTCTCGTTCTGCGCCCCGATCCTCCAAGACCTTCTTACCAGACTCCAGGATGCCGACTTGATCAGCTAGCTCCCCCGCTCGAGCTTGGAGTTGCTCCTGCTCTTGCGATAGCTTCTGCAGTTCCCCTTCCAGTGCTTGGTTCTTCTCGGATCCAAGGCGTTCCCGGAGCCTGTACCCATGCAGGGTATTCTCAGTCGTTATTAAGGCGGCCAAGTAATGCTCAACTTTCTCTCGAAGGGCCCGGCTGACCTCCAGCTGCAGGAGGCCGACCTCGCGAGCTCGACCTGTTTCCGCCTCAGCATCCGCCACCCGCCTCAGGAGGTCTTCAGTAACCCCTCCAACATGCAGCAGGAGGCTAGTGGTCGCGCAGTTAGAGGCAACCTGTGGGGCAAATATAGATAGCTAGTAAAAGGATGTTGAGATGAAATGAAGAGCGCACTCAGGATATTTACTGCCAGTAAGGATTGATGTAGCATGCCCAGATAGTGGGCTGATCTAGCTACCCGCCACGATAGAACGTGAGTGCCCTCAGTAAGAGGCTTGGACTGGCCGAGGATGTCTCTGGGGTGAGGAACATCTCCTTCTGAACTTGAAGCGCACGGCGACACCTCAGTAGTGACCCCCTTTATGCGGATGGACTGAGAATTGGCGGTCGTTTTCTTCTTCGCCTAGGGAGCCTTCCGGTGAGAGTGGGGTAGCCCCATGGACACCTCCTTGCCACGAGGAAAGGCTGAAAGGTTGGATGGAGGGGATGTGGCATCGGTGACGAGAAGAGACGTAGAAATGTGGGGGAGGGAGATCCTGCCCTGACGATCGGGGACTGGGAAGCCGCATCCACGGGGGCAGCCAAGCGCAGGCCTTTCTTCAATCATTTCGAAGGGCGATCCTGTTGAGATCGCCGCTCTCGATGTTTCTTTTCAGGCACATGGATTACGGAAGGCACGACAAACGGAGAAGATGCCTCTTTTTCCTGTGGAGCCTCCGGAACGATGGCAGGAGACCCCCCTTTAAAGACCGGGGGCAACCCCGAGGCGCCACTGTCTTGGCGGACCTCTGGCACTGTTGGGCCCACCGACAGCTCTCCCTCCACTTCGCCACCCTCAGAGGGGATTCCTACGGGGGTCGAAGATACCTACCCTGGGATCAACGCATGTTCGTTAGCATGGTCCCACTTCAGGAGCTTATTCATCACAAGAGAAAACATAATGTCGCCTGCGAGGTAAAAGATGAGAGGGCATCAGTCAGCATTAACCAGGCACTGTACCAGGTTCAAAACAACTTACGAAGGTTGGAGCTGAGGGGTGTAATCTTCAAACTAATCTCAGCCCGATAAAGGCGCTCCTCGCACTACACCAACTGGAGTCCATGGAATTCCATCCTAGCCAGGATACTTTTAGCTCTCTGATATCCCGTGTCCTGTTGGAAATCACCAAGGTTTGGGGTAGGGGCCAAGTTCTCCGTCCAGTGGATGTCACTAAAAGGACGTTCGGGAAGCCGGATATAGAAGAATCTTTCCTTCCACCCTTTGTAGGAGGAAGGAAGGCCCCCCAGAAATCTATGACCAGCACGAGCGATGAAGCCAAATGCCCCGTGAGATCCAACGGGGACGAAAAAGAAATGGAAGAGGCGGAGGGTCAGAGGAATGTCGAAAAGTTTGAAGAGAACGAGAGCCCCGCCCATCTGGGCAAAGGCGTTCAGAACCAGCTGTTGAAGCGGGATGCGGAAGTAATGGGCAACATTCATGAAATAAGGATGAATAGGGAAGCGAAGTCCTAGCTCTAGTTGTCCCAGGAAAAAGGTGTAAAAATCCTCACCGGTGGTTACCGGCGGTTGACCTGCGGTAGGGACCCTTACCTCCCAATCTGCCGGAATGCTATATTTTTGACAGGCAGCCTGGAGGGATTCCGACTTAACCTTGGAGGAGATGGTCTCATACCACTCGGGACGAAATCCCAATTCTCTCAAGGAGCACTCATCGGCGCCTGAAGATTTCTTTATCTTCTCCATCAGACCCAAGGGGAAAGAATGAGGGAAGGACAAAACGAAGGAGGACTTACTCCCGTCGAAAAGACGCGACAGCGAGAAGGACAAGTAAGGAGGACTCTTGACGACAACTAGGGTAAGGCTGCAGTAGGGCGCCGTTGCACCCACTTTTATAGGGACATGACACATCCTCCGAGGCAATAGAAGGCCAGCAGGTTGGGGATATTAACGGACTGTCTCAGGGATCGGCTAGCCCTCATCGCTGTCATTTAGTATGGCCCGCAGTATGCCGCAAAGTGAGGAAAAAGACACGTGGCGCTGTTGCATGTGCTGAGTAATTACGTCACCTTGGCTGCTGCAAAACTCGCAGGGGTACGAGACATATTCAAAAAATCAGCCAGAGTCAATAGACTCGCGGGATATGCCCGAAGGTCCGGTCGAAACTTGAAGAATGTGAAAAAGGACAGGGCCCAACTTCTCCATCACCATCGTAGCCTGATCAGTCAGCCACACTTCCTTCAATCAGACTTGAAGGAAAGGATTTGTGATAGGGTTGAGTAAGCCTGTGGCGGGCATGTGGGATGAAGAAGCTGTAGGACGTGACATTTCGAATCGGAAAGACTCTCATGCTCGGGTCACGGGATCTCCCTTGGGGGATCCACCCGGGAAGGTCAGCCAGAAGATCCCCCCAGGCTCACCCCGAGGGATTGGGCCCCGAGAGCACCTCGGGAGGCACCGCGCCTACACTCACCCGGGCCGAAGGACCCCGAGATCAACTCGGGAGGCGGAGCCCCAGCAACGGCCGAACTCGAGTACAGACCCCCTCCCCCCGGACCTGTTTGCGGATAAGCTTCCCCGTCACACGGAGTCATTATGACCCTTAATTAGCGCCACGGTTCAAGGTAGGATAACAACGTAGACCGTTTCAATGGCTAGCCTGTAACCGCCGGAAGAGGGGGGACAACGTGGCGCAAGTCACAGAGACGTGGCATAGATCGAGGGCACAAGCCTGGTCTACGGACATCGATATAAAGGTAGTCCAACCCCTCCGGTAAGGGGGTTACGTTCTCTCAACTCTAGATATCTTCTTTACTTTTCGCAACTTTTTCTTCTCGATGGACACTGACTTGAGCGTCGGAATGGACTCCGCCGGACCCCTACCGGCGTGTCCCCTACCGCTCGTGTTAACTTCGCAGGACCCTAAGTTTCTCTCCGTCTCAGCAACTACCATAATGGCAAAATTTCGATGTCTGGCCATCGCCGTCGACTCTTTCCGAAACATAGGAAAATCAAACCCTAGGCACCATAGCAAATGATAGCAAAGCATTTTCGCAATTGATTGAGTTTAAATTTTAATAAATTAACGAATGACTTTTTGTTTTTAATTTTAAAGTTTAAGTTTAAATACTAATAAATTAATGAATAAATTTTTCAGCCATTTATTTAAGAACGTTTGCCGTAAAAACTTATCGATATATTTCAATGGTATAGAAAATTTTTATGGATCACCTCCGAATTAATAGAGTTTACGGGATACATGATCTCATTAAAGAAAGAAAAATCAGAATTAGAACTTTACACTATTCTGTTCTTCCTCTGTTCATTCCACAATCTCTTCGATCTTGCTCAGCCTCTGCCTGTAATTCCACCGCCGTCGCTTGAACTTACTCTGCTTCATCGCCGGCATCTTATTCTCCTCCTTCTCATAAGGCGAATTCGAGCCGTAATAATGCTCATCGCCGCCATCAAAATCAGTATAAAATCCGAATTCCTTCTCGTTCACGGCTTCATTAAGCGCGGCTCGATGCCCCGCTAACTCCGCCGCCACCGGCATCACCCTCCGAGCGCCGCCCTTGCATCGCCGTTCGCCGGAGCCGTAAGCATACGCGGAGAGCGCCACGCTCGCCCGCACCGCGAGCACCGCCATGTCAGAGCTAGAGAGCGGGTACTCGAGCTTGGAAAGCGGGAGGAGGAAGTAGAGATGGTCCGGCCGGAGCGGGTCGGCGGCGGGCAAAGCTGGGATTTTGGCGTTGCAGTAGAGCTCGTCGGAGCTGCAGATGAAGGAATCCGATATGCGTTGGCCGGATAGGGCGTCGTGGACCTTGGTGTCGGCGGGGTACTCCAGCAAGGAGCCGTCGGCTGTGATGATTTTAGCCGTCAGAGAGTATCGGTGGTGCTCGGAACCTCCGTCGGCGACGGCGGCGGCGGAGGAGGAGGATAAACAAGAACCCATGAATCAATTTGCAATGGAGGAGATTGGGATTGACGTTTATAGACGAAGGAGAGGAGAAGGATGAGTGGGTGAAGTCGTCACTATTGGATTTGGGTCATCAATGACGACAGATTTTGCGGCCTCCACGGGATGTTGGCAAGTTTCATTCCACCCCCTGTAGTTTGTTGTCTATTTTGAAGATATCACAATGGATACTTTAAAAAACAACACAAGCATATATTGTTTTCTTTATAATGATATTATCATGATGCTTAATCTCAACGGCGGAGCCAGCCCGGCCGATCTATCTGGGCTGATCCCGAGCGGTGGGCTACGAGCGACGATGCCGATGAGTCACCCCGGGCTACTTTCCACTTTCTCTCATTTTTTTCCCGGTTCCCTACAATAAATCCATGTTCTTTTCCCTCTCATCATAGTTAGATTCGTCGGACTACAGCCCAGGTACTTGCTAACGTAGCTCCACCCTTGCTTAATCTAGCAATTATATTCAGTGTCTTTTCCTCCTCTTCCTCTAGAGAAGTGGTGGCGTGGACTCTTAAGTGTGTTCATTGTTGGCGTCTTGTGAGTCAAAATACTTCGGTAGGGGGTTGGCATTGTCGATTTGACTCCTTCAAGTCAATGATAGACTAAGTGAAGGTTATGCATTGTACGTGCGCGATACAACGTGGGAGAGCAAAAGAGTTCAAAGAAGAAGACGCATAGAGTTGTCCCTACGTGAGAGAAAAAAAAATCATATTTTTATTTATTTTCGTAGAACTTTATAAAGTTGTGGTGGTAAAAGGCCCATGTAAGTTGTCACGCAAATCCTAGGAGGGTCGCGTGGGCGGTCACACGAGTGAGGCGGTCGTCCGTTGGCTATCCGCCTATCCATACTAGTGGATCGTCACATTGGGGGCGACAATCATTGGCTCATTCTTCTAGTGTCGTTTGGTCATTAGTCCGACTTTACTTTTCAGATAGACAGTCTCGTGGAGGTCAATTTTGTGTTAGAGATGATTGGAGGTTGAAGTTAGTAAGAACCCGTTTGACCATGGTTTCTCATCGTCCTAGTGCCACTACGACTGAACGGGTAGAGAAAGTCGGGGGTTCAATAAGATCCTGTTGCTATGGAGGGCATAGGCCCAACATACAAGGTCATGATAGGGCGACGACCCGATCGAGTTTACCTGAGCTGCATCATTTATTTAGGATAATTCGTACCAAATTAAAAAGTTCAATCAATTAGTCAAATTATTTTTTATATGAGATATATCAGCACTATAATTACTCTAATGTTTGATGCTTAAACATTTCGTTAGATAACATAACAATTTAGTCACAAAAAAAAGAGAAAATGATAAGAATGGCAAATTGTGAGGAGTTCTTGGGCGATTTTAGAACTTGGAGGGGCATTTTGAAAATAAGATGAATTGATGTGACGTGTTTATTTTGGATTAGTCGTCGGAGCCGGAGACATGAGAGCCATTTAGTTGCTTCTGGCCCAAGCACAAGGCGAGAAGTTGACTGGCCAACGGAAAGTCATCACGCAGCTTCTTTTTTCACGAGAAAGAATAAATTTATTTTTTAAGAGTCAATTAGACAAAATAAATGATTAAAAGAGCACGAGGGACTAATAAAACAAAATTTCAAATTTTTTTCTCTAAAAAATAAAATTAATTAAATATTTTAAATTATTATAAGATTAATATTTAAATATCTTATTAATTTTTAATTTATGATTTTACATTTAATAGACTCATGCTTTTCATGCTAAAATATTTTATCAACAATTAATAGAAAAATCTAATCTATCACGTACAATTTGTTAAGGATTCTAACTAAAAGAAGGTATAATTAACGAAGTTATAGTGTTGAAATTATTAGTATAATAAATTCGGTAATTTCCTTAAATCACGTATTTGATTTTGTATATTATTAAAAAACGAGTATCTATTTTGAATTGATCAAATTAATTATTTTTTTTCCAATAATACTCCAAAAAAAAAAAATCTAATATCCTCCTTCGTCTTCGTCGAGGAGTTCACTTTCAGGCTGGGTCCACAGCTTGCTCTCCCATGTGTTGAGCTTCGTCTTTAATCTTCTCACGAAGCGAGGTGGAAGTCTCAAAGGCCAGATAGTTTTCCGAGTGTCGCGAGCTGCTGACCTGGCGCCGACCTGGCTCCGACCTAAGAGACAGCAACCGTTAGCCAACCCGTCGGGAAATTTTTCCGGTCAGGTCCTCCGACGGTCAAGTCAGTATCCGCAGGAATAGGAAGCTATAGGAAATGCAGTAGAGGAGAGTGCAATTGCGCATACCTACGGAATGAGGAAGGGAGGGGCTTATATAGCCGGGGGAGCTAACAACCCCTGTCTGTGTCAATGAGATGGGGGTATGGTGCGTGTCAGCTCGGGGAGAGCACCGGAAGGTACCGCGCCGTGGCGCGGGATGCTTGGATAGTACAACCGTACCGAATCAGCGGGATATCCGCGATATATGTTATGATTGGGTAAGGCGGGCACTATCTCTGACGTCATGGTCGTTCCCGGGGTGTCCTGATGTAGGGGCAGCATAAGGAAAGACTGGTTCGGGGACCGATGGACGATCGACGGGTACGAGTGGTACAACCCGGGTCAAGTGTAGTATAGCCGAGTGACACAGGTACGCCATGAGTCGGGGTTGGCCGAACTATATCTGCTTTGCCATCTCTTGGGTCTACTGGTTGTCAGATCTACGGGGTGCTGAGGACTGACCTTCCCGACCCGGCCCTGGGTCGGGAAACTGGACTCGGTGGCCGAGTCAGGAGGTGCCCGGGATCGACCTGCCCAATCTCCCCCAGGGTTGGTCTGTCAGTGGTTTGGGAGGGTCCCTAGCTCGGGAATTCCCCAGGTGAGGTCCTCGTGGCGCTAGACTGGTTGGCCGAGCTGGCCGAGCTGGCCGAGCTACCCGTAAGCTGGGCCGGGATCATAAGCATCCCCTCGAGTCTAGTCGAAGGAGGCGTTGAGTCCGACTGACTGGACTGTTACATCTTAGAGCGAGCTTGGCGCGCCCGAGTGGCCTGACTATTTCTGGTCGACCCTGGTGGTTGCAAGGGCGTGTGCTGCCTGATCGGCCGAACCGGTCACATCACCTTGTCTTTTTTGTTCCCTCTCGTTACGCCCGAGGCGATTCGTATCCCATGCATTAATTACCGCAGTTACCCGCTAAGCCACGTGTCCTTTGCTTATTGCTTTCCCGAGCAACGAGGGGTCTGTCGCCTGTTCGGGCGAATGATCGACGCACACGTGCATTACGCTGGCTTGGGGGATTCTTCTGGGCCCGAACGGACGGCTCGCGTCCTTTTCCGCTTTGCCTTTGGCCCATCATCAGACGGTCGGCGTCACTCTTTGGCCCCTATAAATAGGCATTTACTCTTCGATTTTTACCATCGCTTTTTACTCTCCAACACCAAACTGTTGTTCGCGTGCCCTTTGCTATGGTTCCGGCAAGGTGTGTGCTTCCGGTTATCTTCTCCGATGAGTTCTCCCGTGGTTAGTCTCCTTTCTTCTTTTTATGGCTTCTTGCTCCTCTCCCTTGGACCCCTGGTATCTTACCACGGTGCCCGAGTTCGACCACTACGATCACGAGGAGATCCGAGTGGACTATCACATCCCGCTCGACCACCTTCTTCAATTGCTCACTCCCTCTGATCGACCTAAGACCCCTCCCCCTACTTACATCACCATCTCCCGGGATCATCTGCAGGTCGAGCTGCATTTTTCTATTCACCCTTTCATCGCCTCTGTCTGTCGCTTCTTTCGTATTTCTTTATCTCAGCTGGCTCCGAACGTCGTCCGACTCCTCTGCGGGTCGGTCATCATCTTTTCTCTGTACAGGATTCCCCTACGTCCTGAAATCTTTTTCTATTTCTTCTATTCGAAAAAACAAGAGTCGGGCGACTTTTTTTTCCAAGCCCGTGCCCACATTTCTTTCCTGTCGAAGCTTCCGACCTCTAACAAGGGTTGGAAGGAGCAATACTTCTACGTCCGCTCTGTCACGACCCCGAGCTGGTCGGTCAGATGGGCAGCGGACTTTCCTACTCCTTCACCTCTCCATAAAAACTTCCGATCCTCCCCCCTTTACTTGTCAACCCTTTCCAAAATCGGGGGTCGGCATTTCCAAGGGGGGAATCTGCTGATCGAAGTGGCAAAAAAGGATTCGTTCATCTTCAGCATCCCCGTCAATTTATCCTAGAGCCAATATGGAGAAGCTAAATCATGAAGACTACTAATCCAGATGTTATGACCAATGTGTGGGGAGGATCATGAACATAATAATTTTATCAGATTTTAACTCTAAGATCTCTAGATAATAATACTCAAACATTAATCATCAATCTATCTTATGGAAAAATCAAACCCCAGGCACCGTAGCAAAGCATCTTCGCAATGGATGGAGTTTAAATTTACTAAATTAACTAATAAAATTTTCTTAATTTAAAAGCTTAAGTTTAAATACTAATAAATTAATGAATAAATTTTTTCTGTCATTTATTTAAGAATTTTGCGTAAAAACCTATCGATATATTTCAATGGTATAGAAAATTTTTATGGATCACCTCCGAATTAATAGAGTTTACGGGATACACGATCTCATTAAAAAAGAAAAATCAGAATTAGAACTTTACACTATTCTGTTCTTCCTCTGTTCATTCCACAATCTCTTCGATCTTGCTCAGCCTCTGCCTGTAATTCCACCGCCGTCGCTTGAACTTACTCTGCTTCATCGCCGGCATCTTATTCTCCTCCTTCTCATAAGGCGAATTCGAGCCGTAATAATGCTCATCGCCGCCATCAAAATCAGTATAAAATCCGAATTCCTTCTCGTTCACGGCTTCATTAAGCGCGGCTCGATGCCCCGCTAACTCCGCAGCCACCGGCATCACCCTCCGAGCGCCGCCCTTGCATCGCCGTTCACCGGAGCCGGAAGCATACGCGGAGAGCGCCACGCTCGCCCGCACCGCGAGCGCCGCCATATCAGAGCTAGAGAGCGGGTACTCGAGCTTGGAAAGCGGGAGGAGGAAGTAGAGATGGTCCGGCCGGAGCGGGTCGGCGGCGGCCAAAGCTGGGATTTTGGCGTTGCAGTAGAGCTCGTCGGAGCTGCAGATGAAGGAATTCGATACGCGTTGGCCGGATAGGGCGTCGCGGACCTCGGTCTCGGCGGGGTACTCCAGCAAGGAGCCGTCGGCTGTGATGACTTTAGCCGTCAGAGAGTATCGGTGGTGCTCGGAACCTCCGTCGGCGACGGCGACGTCGGCGACGGCGACGGCGGCGGAGGAGGATAAACAAGAACCCATGAATCAATTTACAATGGAGGAGATTGGGATTGACATTTATAGACGAAGGAGAGGAGAAGGATGAGGTGGGTGAAGTCGTCACTATTGGATTTGGGTCATCAATGACGATAGATTTTGCGGCCCCCACGGGATGTTGGCAAGTTTCATTCCACCCCCTGTAGTTTGTTGTCTATTTTTAATATATCACAATGGATACTTTAAAAAACAACACAAGCATATATTATTTTATTTATAATGATATTATCAAAGGGCTTAATCTCAATGGCGGAGCCGGCCCGCCCGATCTATCTAGGCTGATCCCGGGTGGTGGGCTATGAGCCCCGATGTCAACGAGTCACCCCGGGCTACTTTCCACTTCCTTTCATTTTTTTCCCTGTTTCCTACAATAAATCCATGCTTTTTTCTCTCTCATCATAGTTGGATTCCCTCGAGCTATAGTCCGGGTACTTGCTAACGTAGCTCCGCCCTTGCTTAATCTAGCAATTATATTCAGTGTCTTTTCCTCCTCCTCCTCTAGAGAAGTGGTGGCGTGGGCTCTTAATTGTGTTCATTGTTGGCGTCTTGTGAGTCAAAATACTTCGGTAGCGGGTTGGCATTGTCAGTTTGACTCCTTCAAGTCAATGATAGAATAAAGTGAAGGTTATGCATTGGTCACACGAGTGAGGTGGTCGTCCGTTGGCTATCCGTACTAGCGGATCGTCGCATTGGGGGCGACAATCATTGGCTCGTTCTTCTAGTGTCGTTTGGTCGTTAGTCCGACTTTACTTTTCAGATAGATAGTCTCATGGAGGTCAATTTTGTGTTAGAAATCATTAGAGGTTGAAGTTAGTAAAAACCCGATTGACCGAGGCTTCTCATCGTCCTAGTGCCACTACGACGGAATGGGTAGAGAGTCGGGGTTCAATTAGATCCTGTTGCTATGGTGGGCATATGCCCAACATACAAGGTCATGATAGGTCGACGACCCGATCGAGTTTACCTGAGCTGCATCATCTATTTAGGATAACTCGTACCAAATTAAAAAAGTTCAACCAATTAGTCGAATTATTTTTAATTTGAGATATGTCAACACTATAATTACTCTAATGTTTTATGCTTAAACATTTCGTTTGATAACATAACAATTTAGTCACACACGAAAAAAGAAAATGGTAAGAATGGCAAATTGTGAGGAGTACTCGGGCCATTTTTGAGCTTTGAGGGGCGTTTTGAAAAATAAGATGAATTGATGTGACGTGTTTATTTTGGATGAGTCGTCGGAGGCGGAGACATGAGAGTCATATAGTTGCTTCTGACCAAGCACAAGGCAGAGTAGTTGACTGGCCAACGGAAAGTCATCACGCAGCTTCTTTTTTTCACGAGAAAGAATAAATTTATTTTTTAAGAGTCAATTAGACAAAATAAATGATTAAAAGAGGACGAGGGGCTAATAAAATAAATTTTTAAAATTTTTTACTCTAAAAAATAAAATTAATTAAATATTTTAAATTATTATAAGATTAATTGATCCTGTCGACAAGCGAGTGAGTTCTCACTCGGATGACTCGGTCTGACCAAGAGGATCGTGGTTGCTATAAGGTGTGAGTCGGGGGTCGGGTTGGGATGCAAACAGGACGTAAGTCAGTCGATTCGGGCAAAAACGGAGAGCGCAAAGTGGAGCAAAGGTTCCAAATGACAACAACCCCCCCATGGAGCATCAAGGGGGGCGGGGGGTTTATATAAGGGAAAAGCTCTCTACCCTGTCAGAGTTGTCCTGTCTCATTAAGAATTGGTTAGTTGGTAGACTGGACTAATGGTAGCTTTAGTTGCTCTGTGTGGCTGCCACAACCGCCTGATAATCTATCCAAGTTGTCTCCTCTGACCCCAATTAATGTTTGACGGCTCTGTCAGGTCATGATTATGTCAGAGATTTTTTCCTCATAATGGAGAGATTTAGACGATCTTTACTGCTGAGCCAACCTGTCACGCAATCGAGACAGTCGACTTAGGTCTACCAACCCATGACCTGGGTCGGTCAGACAAGCTCAGCCTCTTGGCCACTCATATTTTTGGGTCGGTTTGAAAGTGCCCGACCCAGGATGCTCGATCCGGGGTGACCCAGGGTGCCCGACCCGGCCAGGGTGACCAACCCAGGATGACCCAGGGTGCTTGACTCAGAGTGACCAACCCAGAGTGACCGACCTAGGGTGACCGACCCAGGGTGACCCAGGGTGCCTGACTCAGGTTGACCGACCCAGAGTGACCTACCCAGGGTGACCGACCTAGTGTGACCCGACTTGGTGATCCCCGACCGCTAAAGTTCTAGGCCGGGAACGTCTGCTCGAGTATCATTGATTGGGGCCCGTCTCAAGTTGCTTCGAATCATGATCTTCTTAGTCAGATCAGTATCTAACGCACTAATCCGATACTGAACCCGACCCACTTCGTCTGACCTAGATCCAATCCGACCGGGCCCCTTATCAACTCCAAAAAATTTATCCGACTGGATCATTAATATTTAAATATCTTATAAATTTTTAATTTACGATTTTACATTTAATAGACTCATGTTTTTCATGCTAAAATATTTTATCAACAATTAATAGAAAAATCTAATCTATCACGTACAATTTGTTAAGGATTCTAACTAAAAGAAGGTATAATTAACGAAGTTATAGTGTTGAAATTATTAGTATAATAATTCGGTATTTCCTAAATCACGTATTTGATTTTGTATATTATTCAAAAATGATTATCTATTTTGGAATTGATCAAATTAATTATCCTTTTCCCAATAATACTCCTTTATTCCCTTGGGAAAAAAAAATCTAATCCCCTCCTTCCTCTTCGTCGAAGAGTTTGCTTTCAGGCCAGCCGATGGCTTACTCTCTCATGTGTTGAGCTTCGTCTTGAAGTCTACAATTGTCACACGAGTTAGGGTCGTCGCTGTCGAGTTTGCCACCGTGACCAAGAAGCTCCTTTGTAATACCGGAAATGATGCATGAATCGTTGGTATACTATCTTTCTCATCCTCATAATGTGTTCCGGAGATAGTCGATGACGATGGTCAGACACTGGAGTTCTGCCCCTGTGGAAATTGCTGTGGCGGGGAGGACCTTAGGGCCTTGCAAGGTTAACACGAGTGTTAGGGACACGCCGGCAAGGGTCCGGCGGAGTCCACTCTGAAGCTCAAGTCAGTATCCGTCCGAAAAGTAAAGGTAGCGAGACGTAAAGAATGTATGTAGGGTTGAGAGAGCGTAACCCTTTTACCGGAGAGGTTGGACTACCTTTTATAATGACGTCGACATACTAGACGTGCCCCCTCAATTGGTACCACGTTTCCGATACTTGAACCACGCCCCCCTCTTTCAGCGGTGACTGGATATCCTTTGAAACGGTCTGCGTCGTTATCACGCTTCCGCAATTTGCGACATTTAAGGGTCGTGCAGACCTTTTCTAACGGAGATAATTATTCGCATCGAGAAGGGGGGTCAATACCCGAGGTTGGTCATTGCGAGGACTCCATCTCCCGAGGTGAGCTCGGGGTCTTCGGGCGCTATAACTCCCGAGGTGCTTTTGGGGCCTAACCTCCCGGGGTGCTCCTGCGAGAGGTCTTCGGGCTAACTTTCCCGGGCACGTCTCCCGAGGGGGGCGCCGGGGTCCGAAAAGGAAGGTCGTTTCGATCCATCATGTGGTTTTTTCATCCCCATGTCAAGCACGGACTATTAAACCCTATCAAGATGATTATAGTACATTCTCATGCTTAGATAGGTGGTAGTTGTAATTTTTGTTTAAGACGGTCACATTAAAGTTAATAAGTTAAAAATGCTTGAGTATTCTTGTCTAATTGAATCTTGGATTTCATAAATAGACAACTTTCATTATTTATTTTATGATTTTTTCAAGGTTGATTGAAAATTATAAATGATCTCATAATGAATTTTTCCAAGGGTATAATTTTAGATTGACCTAACTTTTTTCATATAATAACTGTTTTGGTGGACTTTTTATTGTCACTTTGATCGGATACTTTAGTATTTGAATTTTAACTTTTTAACTAATTGCTTGGACTGGAATGATTTTTCTTAACATATGTAAAAAACCTCATCAACAATATATCGATTGCTCAGCTTTAGTTTTTTTTAATTCTAATTATTCCGGAAGGAGTCGATAACGATGTCCAATTATCGGGAGTCTATTCACGTGAAAGTCACTGTGGAGGGGAGGAACTCCGTGCACTGCGAGATTAACACGAGCGTTAAGGAACACACCGGAAGGGGTCCGACGGAGTCTATTCCGACGCTCAAGTCAATCTATTGATGGAGAGTAAAGGCAGCAGGAAAGAAAAATACGTGTAAAGTTGAGAGAGCGTACCCCCGTACCGAAGGGGTTGGACTACCTTTTATACTGAGGGCGGTAGACTGGGCGCCTTTTTCTCGTTTAGTGCTACGTCTCCGTGATTTATGCCACATCCCCCCTCCTTTCGACGATTACTGGATAGTTTTTGAAACGGTCTGCGCCGTTATTACGCTTCGTCCCGTTGCGACATTTAAGGGTCGTGATGACTCCTTACGATGGGGAGATTTATCCATAGCGAAAAAAGAGGGGGAGGAGGACCATTGCTTGAGGTCGAAGCTAAATCGGACTCCGCTACCCCGAGGTGAGCTCGGGGCCTTCTGACCCGGGTGAGCTCGGGCGCTGATAGCCGGTTTCAGTCGCGTTACGGTTTCAATTAATTTTTTCGTTTCAAGCAATTATGTAGTAGTAGTTGAACCGAATCGTCTCTCTCTATGATCCAATATGATGCATGCACTTCTTCGATCTATGGGAAATCGTAGATTGCAGAAAATTCAGAACTGACTAAACGAAACATGATTTCATGGGTTTCGAAGTCAACAAGCAATTGAAATTAGCTACTAACTTCTACCTAATATCTTTAACTATTTGGAATTGAAGTCTAAGCTAATCAAATGCAAAGGACACACAAAGAACACTTATAAGCAGGACAATTCAGCAACAATTCATTCGAAACTCCTTGCTAGAAGACAATCAACTCCATCATTAAGCAAATGTGCGATTCGAGAAATTTCAACAAGCATCTTGCATTCAAGTAGTAAGAGTTGAAAACATAAGAAATTCCTACCAAAACAAGCTATAAAACTAGGAAACCAATCTGGGAACTTTGATATTAAGCTGGAAATGAAAGTTCTAAGCAGGAAATTAACAGAAATTCAGAAATAAGTGAAAGGAAGTGGCAGATTTTGTTCTACAACAGGTAAACTAGACAAAACAATGAAAGGAAGGCTGAAATTGGTGGCTTGGTGGAAGAAACTCTGCTCCTAAGCATCCGATTGCTTCTTAGCCGGAGTAGAGGAGGGAATAGGCTGTGAAGTCGAAGAAGAGGCCTGTCCAAGCTGTTAATCGCCTGAGAAATCGATCGAACAGTAGCTTCCTTCCTCCATCACCTCTCCCCTACGTTTCTGCCGAAAACTGAAAAAAAGAAGAGATGAGATGAGATCCCCTTCTTTGGCTGCCCTAATCCCCTTTTCTACTTCTCCTTTCCACCCTTGATTTCCTATGATAAGTGGCTGAGATCACTTGTAAGGAAACTCCATCAATCGTCGTTGCCAGATTCAAGTGGAGGGTTGTGATGACTCGCGCATCCGATCGCATCTGGACAGCTACTGATCGGACTGAATGGCTCTGGATTGGTCTGGATGCTCCCTGATCAGTCTGGGGACCGATCAGAAGCCTCCCTGATCGGTCTGGGGACCGATCAGGATGTGATCAGTAGCTAAAATTCTGAATTCCTCTGTGTCATCTCCTCTTGATCGGTCTGGGGACCGATCAGGCCTTCCCTGATCGGTCTGGTGACCAATCAGGGCTCCAACAGAATGAAATTTGAGTTTGATGTCGTTCTTTATGGATCCGTCTTCGCCCCGGATATGCCCTTTTTGATCGATGATGCACAAGCTGTCCCAAAAAATCCAATAGAATGAAATATGAGTGTGAAAATGCAGAAAAATTAATTAACCAATGAAAATACATCCTATTAATAATCATGCATCATTTCATAAACAAATACACCCCAGTGCCCCAAATTTCCCCACTAATGGCACAAAATTTATCTGTCAAATTGCTAATTATCACTCCCCCACACCTATTCTTTGCACGTCTCGAGCAAAAAGAAAACCAAGTTTATTGACTCAAGCAAGTTTACCTAGCATGGAGGAAATCACATAGTAGAAATTATTCAAGATAATCAAGCCCTTTTGGAACTAAGTCCACATTAATTCCATTCTAACACTAGCTAATTGGTAATGGTGAATTCATCCAAGTCAATAGATCAAGCATGAAACTCTCATAGGACTAGCCCTAACTCTCAAAACTCAATGAGTAGTGGAGTTCCACTCAAGAACCATCATGCTTCTTCACTATCATAAGCTTGCTCACCCTCTAATTTTCATCAAAAGAATGCACTTGACACATACAATAACTAGAGCTCATTAATAGAGAAGATGAAATAAACAAGAAGAAAGTTTCCATTACTAAGTGAAAAATTTAGTGGAGCAAGCAAAAGGAAATATTAGATGATAGAATTTGATTAATTAGTTAGCTTGCATGTGAATTCATCTTATGACCCCATTTAAGCAAACACCTCTGGTCGGATTGATTGTATCTGAGCGGACTGATGAAAAACTACACTAAATGTGCTGCTCCATTCTATGCCAGCTTCGTTTGATCGGTCCGTAGACCGATCAGCCAAGGACTGACTGGATTGGTGATCGGACTGGCTTGACACTGAACATACTGGATTGCCTCTGATCGGTCCAGAGACCGGACTGGTATGATCCTGATCGGTCTGGAGACCGGTCAGAGTCTGATCAGGATGAATTCGCAGATCTGAAACTGTCACTTCCTTGATTTCTTCTCCTTCTCATCACTAACTTACTCTTAAATTCAATTGGCTACTTGTTTACCATTTCACTTTAGAAAACTAACCACTTCAGTGGCTTTTCCATGTGTTTCTTGCGACCTTTCAAATTCCAACTTGTAAAGTTTTGAGCTTTAGTGGTCGGGCTTTTCTCATGGTCTTCAGGAAAGCTTTAAAACTTCAGAGTTTCCAACTTCCAGCTGCTTACAATATCAAAGAGTAACTCCAAGAACTTGAACTACACTCATTCTCTTTTATTTCATTTTTTTTTCTTTTTTCTCTTTTTTTCTGCTTTGTTCTATTTTTCTTTTTTTTTCTATTTTTTTCAAAGGTAGTAGAGATACCACATAGTTCTTGGAGACTCCTTGTCTTTAGCTTTGAAGCCTTCAACTTCCTCATTCTAGGTCCAAATCAATTTCCACTAGAACTTTGCGCAATCTTCGTAGCGATTGGATCCATGATCAACTTCTTTTCCCCCACACCTAAGATTTTGTCCACTCAAGAAGCTAATTCATCAAGTTCTTCACCAACTTAGAGGAAAAGAATATAGCAGAAATAACAATAGAGGAAGATAATGGTGCAAATGAAAAGAAGGATAACAAAGATCATGATGAATAGCTCTACCATTCCATGTATCATATGCCCCTATGATTCCAAAGAGGAAATGAGCAAGTTCTAAAGTTCCAAAGCATGAATGTTCATCACACAAAACTTGATATATGGTAGGCAACGAGTGGTCCTCTCTAGGAACAATATCAATCATGCTCAATCTAATATTAGAATCCTTCACCAACCAATAACTATACGCAAGTTGAGAACTAACCAAGGCATGATATCCATGACTCAATGATCTAAATAATTTTCTCACTCCATGATTCCTCCAATGCATAGGAAAAACTTAAGAGAAGTGCTACTTACAACTAACAAAACAAATTGCGAGAAACTCAAAATGTATGTACAAAAAGGAAAAAGCAAAGAACGGACTCCCCTCTAAGTCGGGTAGATCGCATGGTACAAGTCCATACTCTCCATTCTTGTTCCCTCCATTCCCTCGTGGTAATTCTTCAATTGATGCCCATTCACCTTGAGGGTAGTGCTCGTCATATCCTGTATCTCAATAGCACCAAAGGGAAACACATTAGTAACAACAAAAGGACCTTCCCACCTGGACTTCAACTTACTTGGATGCCACTTTAGTCTAGCTTTGAACAAAAGTACCTTTTCTCCCACATGAAATTCTTTTCTCAAAATGTTCTTATCGTGGAAAGCCATGGTCTTTTCTTTATAAATGCATGAAACTCTTGTAGGTGCAACTTCCTTTCTTGCCCAGATTTTTCTAAGTCCATGTTGCAAGCTTTAACTGCCCAATAAGCCTTGTGTTCCACCTCTACTAGTAAATGACAAACCTTACCAAAAACAATCCTGTAGGGAGACATCCCAATGGGTGTCTTGTAGGCAGTCCGGTAGGCCCATAAACCTTCATCAAGTCTCTTGCTCCAGTCCTTCCGGTCTAGCCTTACAGTTTTCTCCAAGATAAGCTTAATCTCCCTGTTTGATATTTCAGCTTGTCCATTTGTTTGAGGGTGATACGGGGTGGACACTTTATGGATCACTCCATACTTGCTCAAAAGCGCTTTTATGTGCCTATTGCAAAAGTGAGACCCTTGATCACTGATGATCACCCTGGGTACCCCAAACCTGCAAAATAGGTGAGTCCTGACAAAATCCACAACAACAGATGAATCGTTAGTTCTAGTGGGGATTGCCTCCACCTATTTAGACACATAATCCACAGCCAACAAGATATAAATAAATCCATATGAAACAGGAAAAGGACCCATAAAATCGATACCCCAAACATCAAAAATCTCGCAAAATATCATGAGTTGTTGAGGCATTTCATTCCTACGTCATAAGTTCCCAACTCGCTGGCAGCGCTCACAAGTCTTATGAAAGTGGTAAGAATCTCTAGACAAGGTAGGCCAATACAACCCTGCATCCAAAACCTTCCTAGCAGTACGTTGAGGACCAAAATTACCCCCACATGCAAGTGTATGACAAAATGAAAGTACTGACTGGAACTCACAATCAGGAATACATCTCCTAACTACCTGGTCGTTGCAAAATTTCCAAAGGTAAGGGTCATCCCACATGTAATACTTAGAATCGCTAGCTAATTTATCACGTTGAGCTCTAGAAAAATGTGTAGGAAAGACATGCGCAACCAAATAGTTGACGATATCGGCATACCATGACATACTACCTTGCAGCTGCAGAAGATGCTCATGTGGGAATACATCTGCAATGGGTGTAGGATCTGTCGCCCCCTCAATCCTGCTCAGGTGGTCAGCTACTAGGTTCTCTTTACCGCTCTTATCGCGTATCTCCACGTCGAATTCTTGAAGCAGAAGCATCCATCGAATCAATCTTGGTTTTGAATCCGGCTTCTTTAAGAGATACCTAATAGCTGCATGGTCAGAAAAAATAATCACATGTGAGCACAATAGATATGAACGAAATTTATCCAAAGCAAAAACAATGACTAAAAGCTCCTTTTCAGTTGTGGTATAATTGGCCTGAGCAGAATCCAGTGTCCGGGACGCATAACAAATGACGTGCGGTGCTCCATCCACCCTCTGGCCTAGCACTGCTCCCACGGCATGATCTGATGCCTCACACATCAGCTTGAATGGTAAACTCCAGTCTGGGGGCCGAATGATAGGGGTCAATGTGAGAGCCGCCTTCAAGTGATCGAAGGAGTCCTTACACTGCTGATTAAAATGAAACTCCACATCCTTTTGTAGCATGGTCGAAAGAGGAAGGGCTATCCTGCTAAAATCTCTAATGAATCGCCTGTAGAAACCTGCATGTCCAAGAAAAGAGCGAACGCCCCGCATGCATGCAGGATAAGGCAGAGATGTAATACAATCAATTTTTGCAGGATCAACTTCGATACCCTTCCGAGAGACTATGTGACCTAAAACTATGTCATGCTCAACCATGAAATTACATTTTTCATAATTAAGTATAAGGTCAGTCTCTATGCATCGATGCAAAACTCTAGATAAGCTATCCAAACATGCATCAAAAGAGGATCCATATACAGTAAAGTCATCCATAAATACCTCCATGCAATGCTCTAAAAGATCTGAAAAAATGCTTACCATGCATCGCTGGAAGGTACCTGCGGCATTGCATAATCCGAATGGCATCCTCCTGTATGCAAAAGTCCCAAAGGGGCAAGTGAAAGTCGTCTTATCTTGATCCTCTGGAGCAATATGAATTTGAAAGTATCCAATAAAACCGTCCAAGAAGCAATAGTGTGATCTACCAGCAAGCCTCTCCAACATCTGGTCGATGAATGGTAAAGGGTAGTGATCCTTCCTCGTAGCCTGATTCAGCTTTCGGTAGTCTATGCATACTCTCCATGAGCTCTGGACTCTAGCAGGAATCAAAGCACTCTCCTTACCTTCCACCACTATGATACTGGATTTCTTCGAAACCACCTGCACTGGACTCACCCACTGACTGTCGGAGACAGGATATATAATACCAGCCTGTAGTAGCTTTGTTACCTCCTTCTTGACCACATCTAGAATAAGTGGGTTAAGTCTGCGCTGTGGTTGTCTCACCGGCCTTGGACCCTCCTCTAAGAAAATCCGGTGCATGCAAATGGATGAGCTAATCCCTGGTATATCTGCAATGGTCCACCCAATAGCCCTCTGACACATCCGTAGAAGATCTAGTAGCCTTTTCTCTTGACCTGGCTCAAGATGCTGAGCAATGATGACTGGTAACTGCTCGTTCTCTCCTAGGTAGGCATACTTCAAATGCTCAAGTAGGGGCTTCAAAGCAAGCTTTGGGGGTTTCAAGACTGATGGAAGCAATTTTTCAGGACCTGCCTCCAATGTAGACACCTCAGCGTCATCCACCTGGATAGTGTCACAGACTAAAGCTGATCCACCACTATCATCATCATCCTCATCTGAATCCTCTGTGTCGGCTAGATCTGAATCCGTGCCTTCTGACTCCTCAGAATCTAGTGTGTCCAACACGTCAATGCCCAGCAGCGAATGATCCTCAGCGGGATATCTGATCGCATCAAGGATGGAGAACTGAACCACTGTATCCCCAAACTCCATAGTGAGTGTCCCTGCATGAGCATCGATCTTGGTCCTTGCCGTCTTCAGGAATGTGCGTCCCAAAATCAATGGAGTTGAGCTGGACGTCCCAAAATCAATGGAGCTGAGCTGAGCTGAGGCTGGGAATATCAAATCTTTGACCTTCACCAATACGTCCTCTATGACTCCAGCTGGATGAGCAAAACTGCGATTGGCCAACTGAATGACCACCCCAGTAGGCTGTAATGGTCCAATGCCTAGAGAGATGAACACTGACTTGGGCATGACATTGATGGAGGCTCCTAAGTCTAACATAGCATCCTCGAACATGCAGTCTCCAATCACGCACGGTACTGTGAAAACCCCTGGGTCTTTGCATTTCTGAGGCATTGGCTGGATCATAGTTGAAACATTCTTTCCCATACTGACCAACTCTGTTCCTTTCAGCTTCTTCTTGTGAGTGCATAGATCCTTCAGAAACTTCGCATACTTGGGAATGTGTCTGATCATTCTAAGTAATGGAATGTTCACCTCTACTTTGCTGAAAATGTCAATCAGCTCCTGAAGTTCCTGTGTCTCGTCTGAGTCAACATTCTTCTTTGGACCAACTGCCCGCTGAGGGAAAGGTAACTGAATGGGTAACTCTGGTAATGGAAGTGACTCTGGCTCTACTCCCCTGTGAGATCTCGAAAGATCAACCTCTGGTACTGTAGGAGTCTGTGGGGTAGGAGCCTCCTGTGTAATCCGTCCACTCCGGAGTGTGATATCACTGACATTCCCCCTAGGGTTCGGAATAGACTGAAAAGGTAGCTGACTAGATCCTTGAGCTTGTAACTGACTGACTGTGGATGATAATTGTCCAATTTGTCGCTCCATGTTTTGAATGGAGGCATCAGTCCTCATCTGAAATTGTCTATAGTCCCCTTGCTGCTGCTGAAGCTGGGCGCTAACCTGGGTACTAATCTGGCTGCTCAACTTAGTGCTAAGCTGCTGAAATTAAGTGTTGAGTTGCTGAACGTTCCTCTCATGTTGTTGCTGAAAATGAGTGAGAAGTGGCTCCAAAGTGAGTGGAATTTTCGGCTTTTGTTGCTGAACCGGTGGAACTCTTGGCGGAGATGGACAACTATAAAATCCTGGCGGTCTCAAGACTACAGGTGGTGCAACAGGAAGTGATGGCTGATAAGGCTGCTGCTGATGTGATGCGTTCCCATACCTCAGATTAGGATGATCTCTCCAACCTGGATTGTATGTGCTGGACATGAGATCACAAGGCTGCTTGTATCCATAAGACTGAGGTTGGAAAGACTGAGGCCTGGACTGAAAAGTATTTGCTGCCGCAACTTGACTTGCAAGATAAGATCCATCATCAACCTGCACCTGGGGGCATAAATCTGTAGGGTGAGAGGTGCTACTGCAGAGTCCACAAATCCTCATTGCTTGGGCTACTTGAGTTGAGGGTTGCTGAGCAGTTTGAAGTAGAGTCATCTGCCTGAGTAGAGAAGTCAAATCCTGAAAATTAACCTTCACCTCTTGAGCTTCCATATTTTGTCCTGTGATCTCATGTACTCCCTTAGGCACCAACGGACGGCTCCCAAACTGTTGAGAATTTGCTGTCATAATAGAAATCAACTCTCTAGCTTCCTCAGGTGTCTTGTTCACTAAGGCCCCTCCGCTAGCCGCGTCCACCATACTCCTGTCCATGGGAAGAAGTCCCTCATAGAAGTATTGAATGAGTAGCTGCTCACTAATTTGATGGTGGGGACAGCTAGAACAAAGTTTCTTGAAGCGCTCTCAATATTCATACAATGTCTCTCCAGAAATCTGCTGGATCCCACAGATACTCTTTCTAATGGTCGTAGTCCTTGAAGATGGGAAGAATTTCTCCAGGAAAGCTTTCTTCATTTCGGCCCAAGAAGTAACTAAAGCATGTGGTAAGGTGTACCACCAGTCTTTTGCTCTATCCACAAGTGAAAATGGGAAAGCTCTCAGGTTGATGTCTTCTTCAGTAACTCCATGTGGCTTCATAGTGGAGCATACGGTGTGAAACTCCTGGAGATGTCTAGTGGGGTCCTCACCAGCTAAGCCATGAAACGTTGGGAGTAGATGAATGAGTCCGGAACGTAGCTCAAAATCAACCTCCAACTCAGGATACTGAATGCACTAAAAGGCCAGCACTGGTGTTGCAAGCTCCCTCATGGTTCTATTGTTCGCCATCTGGAATTTTGACAAAAGGTCGCTATTGGTAGACAGTCTAGAAATCTCTAACTGAGCTCTCCTCTGTGCATGGAAGGTCCTTTCTATCTCAGGATCAAAATCAGTTAAACTGGAGTAGGAAGACCTGGTCATGCACTGCACATCAAATGGAGAGAATTAGTGAGATGCAAGAATTAACCAGAAAATTCAGAATTATTGCAAGACCTAAAAATAAACAAACATCATAAAAGGATCCCCAGCAACGGCGCCAAAATTGATAACCGGTTTTAGTCGCGTTACGGTTTCAATTAATTTTCTCGTTTCAAGCAATTATGTAGTAGTAGTTGAACCGAATCGTCTATCTCTAGGACCCAATATGATGCATGCACTTCTTCAGTCTATGGGAAATAGTAGATTGCAGAAAATTCAGAACTGACTAAATGAAACATGATTTCATGGGTTTCGAATCAACAAGCAATTGAAATTAGCTACTAACTTCTACCCAATAGCTTTAACTATTTGGAATTGAAGTCTAAGCTGATCAAATGCAAAGGACACACAAAGAACACTTATAAGCAGGATAATTCAGCAACAATTCATCCGAAACTCCTTGCTAGAAGACAATCGACTCGATCATTAAGCAAATGTGTGATTCGAGAAATTTCAACAAGCATCTTGCATTCAAGTAGTAAGAGTTGAAAACATGAGAAATTCCTACCAAAACAAGCTATAAAACTAGGAAACCAATCTGGGAACTTTGATATTAAGCTGGAAATGAAAGTTCTATGCAGGAAATTAACAGAAATTCGGAAATAAGTGAAAGGAAGTGGCAGATTTTGTTCTACAGCAGGTAAACTAAACAAAACAATGAAAGGAAGGTTGAAATTGGTGGCTTGGTGGAAGAAACTCTGCTCCTAAGCATCCGATTGCTTCTTAGCCAGAGTAGAGGAGGGAATAGGCTGTGAAGTCGAAGAAGAGGCCTATCCAAGCTATTAATCGCCTGAGAAACCGATCGAACAGTAACTTCCTTCCTCCATCGCCTCTCCCCTGCGTTTCTGCCGAAAACTGAAAAAAAAAGAGATGAGATGAGATCCCCTTCTTTAGCTGCCCTTGTTGGTGCCCCAGTTGGTTTTGATGTGATCAACCATGTTAGGTTAGGTCCTGTTGGGTTTAATCCCTCTACTAAGTGTGCAGGAGCTTAGGTACGGAGGAAGCCGAGCGTAAGACGTAGCAGACGAGAAGGATTGTGCGGGGAAGTGAGCCGACGGGCTCGGTACAATCCGAGGGACGCGGAAGCTGCGGAAGAGTACACCGGTGGAGCGAGAAGGACGTGCGCGGTGTCCGAGGGACGAGAAGCCAGGAGGAAGGACGCTCGAGGGGCGAAAGGCCGGAGTCGGGTTCGGGTGAGCCTAACTCCGGTTGGCCGGAAATCACCCAGAAGACGAAGAATCAAAATGACTAGTCCAAGCGCCCAAAAGAAAAGAGAAAATTATTTGGTGCCACGAAGGATCGAACCCAAGACCTCAACAACACTCACTAACCCGCTTACCATTTAGACTAAAGGGCGATGACAATAAAATGTTGCCAATATTACTACTTAGAGATTACAACAGCGACATGGAGATTCTAACAACCATCTCGAGGAAAGATAAAGTTTTAATTAAAACAATTAAAACTTAAAGGATAATGTTACATTATCCTTTAATCAAATCCAATGGATGCAGTTTAATCTCATCCAAGATCAACCATCCAGATTACATCCATGGATCAACGACCAAGAGAAAAGTGATCAACAATTAACAATCCAGATTTATTCTCTTAGGCTATAAATAGACTTAGAGGTTTTACTTTAGAAATCAGTCATTTTATTCATTCTTGTAAAATCTCTAGCGTGCTATTTTTGTAAGGCTTCTCCGCCACAAGGAGATTTTTATTGAGCGTCCACTGCCTTGGAAGCAACGTTCTCAGTTGCGACCAAGTTATTTTTTTTAAAGACGAGTGCCTCGACTTTCATAATTTTTTTCCCCGTCTATTCACCCCCCTCTAGCCGGTCCAACACGATCCAACAAGTGGTATCAGAGCCAAGGTCACCGCAGAAGGACTAATCGCCGACTGCAGCAATTTCAAGAAAAATGGTTGGAGCCGTAATCTACCCGCCGAAATTTGAGGGGGAGTTCGCGATGTGGAAGCGCCGAATGTAGGTATTTTTTAAAACTGATATTGAATTGCTAATAATTATGAAAAATGGATTTTCAGTTCCTAAAGACAATAACAGCAAGGATAAAGAAATAAAGTCGTGGACCAAGAAGGAGAAATCAGACTTTGAAGCAAACGGCAAAGCTGAATTTCATCTACTAGCCGTTCTTCCTGCGCAAGAAATTAACCGCATCAAGAATTACAACTCGGCAAAAGAGCTCTGGGAGAAATTCCTAGAATTGCATGAAGAGAAGAATAAGAAATCAGACATCGCCGCACTGAACACAAGGAAGATCCAACTCGACGATGAGTCCTCGTCAGAGGAGTCGGAAGGTCAAGAATACGCGGGACTTGCGCTGATGGTAAACCATCAAGAAGGGAGCACTGATAAAGGGGGAGGGACGTCAGAAGAAAGCGACGACGAAGGAGGAGCCTCGCTTTTCGAAACCGACCCGGTAAGTGAAGTATGTCTACTTCCACCTGCTCGAATCTACTCGGTAATAAAATCCATGGTTAAGTCGATGAATAAATTGGAGATAGAAAACTCTGAGTTAAAAGAAAGATTTGGCACTGTATGCTCATCTGTTCTATCCGACCAATTAAAAATAGAAAATGAAAATTTGAAGAATCTAGTGGAGAAATTAGAAAATGATATTGCATGTTTAAGAATTAAAAAGAATTTTTATCGTGAAAATCTGAATTGGTATGTTAAAAATCATAAGGGCCAAATTAGGAAAATTCCTAGAAATTATATTCCTCCAAAGTTTTTGATTAACCCCGTAGATGAAAATTTATTTTGGATTCCAAAATTTATTTTAAACTGATAAGTTTTTTTTGTGCAGAATTCTTTTACAAAAGTTATGTTAATAATTTTCAAATATTTTCGGTCAAAATTTGAAATTAAAATTAAAAAAAAATAGATAAATAATTTATTTTTATTGATCTAATTTTTCATGATTCAGATATAATGGAAAAACTCATTATAATTTTTTTTAAAAAAAATATTCGAAGTATCTGTTATTTTCAGACTTGATAAACAAATTTAAAGCTGAAAATTTTTGTCTAAACTCATATCTTCATCTTCGACTTTGACAAAAATATTCAGATTTTTTTCATATATGTTCGATTTTTTATGAATCGTTTATTGAAATTTATTTTTTATAAATCATAAAAAAAATTGGAATTAACTTCTGAAAAAATATGTCATTTTAAATTTGAAAAATTTGTGGTAATGCGATTCTTTTTACTTAGAATATTTATTATCACACTTTAAATTTTTCTTCTTCCCTAATTATATTTTCCCTTCCCTATTTTTTTTGTCCCATTTTTGCTGTGATGAAAGGGGGAGAGTAGTTCGGGGGAGGTTATGTACATGATTGCAAAATTTTTTATGCTTAATTCTGTTACAATACTATTATTGTTTGTTGTTTATCCCTAACTAAACTTGGGTTGATGCATATCAAAAAGGGGGAGATTGTTGGTGCCCCAGTTGATTTTGATGTGATCAACCATGTTAGGTTAGGTCCTGTTGAGTTTAATCCCTCTACTAAGTGTGCAGGAGCTTAGGTACGGAGGAAGCCGAGCGTAAGACGTAGCGGACGAGAAGGATTGTGCGGGGAAGTGAGCCGACGGGCTCGGTACAATCCGAGGGACGCGGAAGCTGCGGAAGAGTACACCGGTGGAGCGAGAAGGACGTGCGCGGTGTCCGAGGGACGAGAAGCCGGGAGGAAGGACACTCGAGGGGCGAAAGGCCAGAGTCGGGTTCGAGTGAGCCTAACTCCGGTTGGCCGGAAATCACCCAGAAGACGAAGAATCAAAATGACTAGTCCAAGCGCCCAAAAGAAAAGAGAAAATTATTTGGTGCCACGAAGGATCGAACCCAAGACCTCAACAACACACACTAACCCGCTTACCATTTAGACTAAAAGGCAATGGCAATAAAATGTTGCCAATATTACTACTTAGAGATTACAACAGCGACATGGAGATTCCAACAACCATCTCGAGGAAAGATAAAGTTTTAATTAAAACAATTAAAACTTAAAGGATAATGTTACATTATCCTTTAATCAAATCCAATGGATGCAGTTTAATCTCATCCAAGATCAACCATCCAGATTACATCCATGGATCAACGGCCAAGAGAAAAGTGATCAACAATTAACAATCCAGATTTATTCTCTTAGGCTATAAATAGACTTAGAGGTTTTACTTTAGAAATCAATCATTTTATTCATTCTTGTAAAATCTCTAGCGTGCTATTTTTGTAAGGCTTCTCCGCCACAAGGAGATTTTTATTGAGCGTCCACTGCCTTGGAAGCAACGTTCTCAGTTGCAACCAAGTTCTTTTTTTTAAAGACGAGTGCCTCCACTTTCATAATTTTTTTTCCCCGTCTATTCACCCCCCTCTAGCCGGTCCAACCCGATCTAACAGCCCTAACCCCCTTTTCTACTTCTCCTTTCCACCCTTGATTTGTTATGATAAGTGGCTGAGATCACTTGTAAGGAAACTCCATCAATCGTCGCTGCCAGATTCAAGTGGAGGGTTGTGATGACCCGCGATCGCATCTGGACAGCTACTGATCGGACTGAATGTCTCTGGATTGGTCTGGATGCTCCCTGATCGGTCTGGGGACCGATCAGAAGCCTCCCTGATCGGTTTGGGGACCGATCAGGATGTGATCAGTAGCTAAAATTCTGAATTCCTCTGTGCCATCTCCTCTTGATCGGTCTGGCCGGGGACCGATCAGGTCTTCCCTTATTGGTCTGGGGACCGATTAGGCAATCTTTGATTGGCCTGGTGACCGATCAGGCCTTCCCTGATTGGTCTGGTGACCAATCAGGGCTCCAACAGAATGAAATTTGAGTTTGATGTCGTTCTTTATGGATCCATCTTCGCCCCGAATGTGCCCTTTTTGATCCGATGATGCACAAGCTGTCCCAAAAAATCCAATAGAATGAAATATGAGTGTGAAAATGTAGGAAAATTAATTAACCAATGAAAATACTTCCTATTAATAATCATGCATCATTTCATAAACAAATACACCCCAGGGCCCCAAATTTCCCCACTAATGGCACAAAATTTATCCGTTAAATTGCTAATTATCAGGTGCTAGAATGCCCAAGGCACTCTCAGGACCCCACCCCTTGGGGGGGGGGGGGTCCCGGGAAGGATCCCGGAAAGGGTCTTCTAGCTATCCTCCCAGGGAGTGTTCCCCGAGGGGAGGGGTCCTGAGGCTCGAGAAGGAGGGTCACTTCGACCCGACGTGTCATGCCACGTAGCTTCTTCATCCCACGCACCTGCCCCAGGCTATCCAACCTTATCACAAGTCCCTCCCTTCAAGTCTGATCGAAGGAAGTGTGGCTAACTGATTGGACTAATGAGAAGATGAAGAAGCGGAGTTCTAGCGGGACTCGGTGTCCATTCCTGCCCCTTCAATAATCTCCGTATCAGGTTCCGAGAAATCCTCCTTTTGGTTTCACCCTTTCCAAAAAGGCTTCTACGATGATGTCTATCTCTCCGCCATAAAGGCGCCCGACACTTTTTTGTTGGAGACAAGGTACCTCCACGAAGGCCTCATTGCCACATGTTTCAACGGCCACCTCGCCGAATTCTTACTGACGTGTGTCGCTGGAGCTGGCTCACGTCAAGAGACTATCCGGGTGCGGCGGTTTCTTACTTTCTGCGTGCCTCTTCCCCATTGCGCCCCCACAAGCGGCTTCCTGGGTATAAGAGGGGACTATGGTGACATTAGGCCCACTTTTGGCTCTGCGACTGGGTGCGCTTCGTCTTCCTCTTCTCCTGTAAGGCTTCTTTGGCGTAAGTAGTCTTTCTCCTTCTTGTCTCCTCCCTTAGGAATCATGGAAGACTATCGAGCAGAATGGTATGAGCCCGTCTCTTCGAGAGTGAGACCGGAGGCTCTGCAGATGGCCACCGAGGCCTATGGCATCCCGGCCGAGATGGCGGTGGTTATACCCAGGGTGGGCCAGACGCCGGTGGAGCCTCCTGCAGGGCTCATGCAAGCGGGGGTCAGCAGATCACTTCGTGCTAAAGTGGGACATCTAATGGACATCTTGCAGGACAAAGAGTTGGTTCTTCAGAATTCCTGCCACAAAGAACGTCTGGCATCCGAGAAAGCGGTGGTTGTAACTCAGGACCTGCTCCAGGTGACGCAGGAGAGGGACCAACTTCAGATGAGGGAGAAAAAGTTATTAGATGACATCCGACACATGGTAGCCTCGACCGAGAGGTTAAACGCGCGCGTTCAGTATTAGGCGGAGCAGCTCAGTTAGAAGGAGTCTGATCATATGATGGCCACTGACCGCATGTGTATCCTGGAGGATGACCTGGCTCAAGCTTGGTCGGACGAGCGGGGCGTGGGAGAGGCTCAGAGAGGCTTTAGCCGAGCAGACTAAGATGTCTGCCGAGCTGGGATGGCTGAGGCGTTCCTATGAGGATGCTGAGGCCGAACTCCTTGCTCATCGGGTTACTAAAGCTTCTAGCTCTGAGGAGACTGAAGCGAGCTTCAAGGCGAAGTTTCTGGAGTTGGATGAATTCCGTGCTATCGTGGTCGACCAGGTAATGAAGCACCTGCAGCAGGGCTTCCATGGGGATATCGATCAGTTGAAGAAGAATCAGCTCCTACCTCCCGATGCTGACCCACGCTTGTAAGTGTTGGTTGAGTAGAGAGGGGACTCTCTCTCGAGGACTTGAACTTGTAGGACCCTAGGTTTACCAGGGGGCCGGGCCTTGTTGTAGCAATTTTGAATTAGTGTGATCATCTTTACTATTTCTTGTGTATGTGCCGATGCCTTGCTTGATGTGTCTCGTGCCTTCGTGTTGCGGACTTGACAAATTTCAAGGTATTTGTTTGTTTCGAGGATGATCCTAGGTGTGGGTCCCCTAGGATGATTCACAAGTCATAGCGCCTTGCCTGCATTTATGTCCAAGGTGGGCCCCTGTCGACCTTTCCTTCTGGTGTCTGTGGGTGGCTTCCGAACCGTCGCCTCCGCATCATCCACGATCTTATTGAATAAGCTCACAAAAGGTAGCGGGTTCCTATGCGCAACATGGGCGCGTTGGTCGAAGTGACGCTTTGGTGTCTGTTGCTGTTCTTGCGTCATTCCTGCATTAACTGTACGGAGGGGCAATGATAAATATAAATAGGGGGAGACGGGTACACCATCTCCTTCATCCCTTCTACACTCTTTCTTCCTGCTGGTGTAATGCCAGCATTCTTCCTGCCCCTTGTGGTCGCAGTTGTTGATGCCGAAGTTGGGGGAGTGTTCCTGGCTGGAGAGCCTCGCAGAGGGGGAAGCCTTTGTTTCACTATTTTTGATGGGGAGCATGGTGGAGATGATGTCCGGGGTCTCGCTGAAGATCCTGGAGGATGTGGGACTCTCGGGTTATCTAAGGAGTCCAGAAAAGACGTTACATGGTCCTCCATGGGCATGGAGGAGATGACTCATCCTGCTGATCACCTCCCCCTGGTCGGCCGGTGGCGGTGCGCCAGAAAACGTCATCCTCTTCCGAATCCTCGTTTTCCCCGTGTTTTGGGCAGAGGATGGTGTTTGTGGGAAACGCTGTCATCAAGAGCGGGGGGGGGGGGGGGGTACAGCCGTTGACATTTCTCTTTCTCTTTCTTCTTTTCGTTGATCCCCTATCCGAAGAGAAATTGCAGTGGCTGATCCCCCCTCCTGTTAAGGCAATTCTTCTTTACGTCTTTACATGCCCCGGAGAGAAATTGCCGTTGTTGTTCCCCCTCCTCTTCCTTCTGAACGTTGTATCGGATTCATCTTTGCGGGAAGAGGTGGTCGGGGTCTCCAGATGGAGTCGCACTACCCATGTGTTACTTCAGGCATCCTCATCTGTTACTGACTACTTGGATGGAGTACACAGCAGGTGGCAAAAGATTAAAGGACCCCGTCGACGGACTCTTGCACACCACACATTTAGGAGGTGGCTCTGAGCCTAGGGATCCTGCAGGAATGACGCTGTAGAGGAGAAAGGCCTAAGTAGAAGAGCACTTTTTCTCACAAGATATTCCAATTGTATCTTGATAATTCTTTGAGATGTTGATCTCCTTGTATGTTTCATATAAATAAAGTAATATTTTTGTTACCCCGTGTATGTGTATGCCTGGATTATTCTTTTGAACGTTTCGCTTGTACTCCTTTGGTCGGGTATGCTGTTGGGACCGGGTGCATGTTGACAAGGATACGGGTTCGTAAATTTTAAAATATTTACGTGCAGCGGAAGAATTAGCATAAATAATTTCTCAAATTATTTTTAACCACGTATCTAGCATGCGACCTTATGATGTGTGGACATGATCATAAATTAAAATTTTTCGGAAAAGTAAACTAATTTACTCGTTACCTCGCGTAACTCGAAGTAAGGGACGAGATCCAACCGTAGCGTCCCTTGGAAGCTCCGTCTCTATTCGCGTCCACGCCGAGTTCTCTTCGGGATGACTTCGCAAAGTCACGAGTTTTGTGCCGACGAGAACTACTAGATTCTCCAAAGGCACAACTAGAATATCAAGAGAGAAAAGATAGAAACTAACCACCGAATAACGGAATCAAGATTCCGTGAAGGGAGGAAGAAGACGCGACCCGCTTCGTCTTGGTGGTGGCTCACAGCTAGGGAAGATGGCGCCGGCCCTAGAGGGAGAAAGTGGCGCCGGCCCTAGAGAGAGAAGGGGGGGGGGCGGTGCCGGCCCTAGAGAGAGAGAGAGAATAAGGGAGAGAGAGAGCTTCTTAATCTCTTGATTAATTGTTTGGGGTTCAAGGCTTGCCTTTGGTTCCTTTATATAGTAGTCTCTCTTTAGCCAAGTCTCCCTTTTAACGGAATTAACGGAATAAATTTTCATAAGAAATTTATCTCATAAATTCTCTTATGAATTATTCCGTTATGCCAAGTTTTATTATAACTAACTTTATAATAAAACAAATACATCTCTCCTTTTAATTATGGAATAAAATTTGTATGAAATTTTCTTATCATGGAAAAATCAATTCATAATTGATTTTATAAATTAAAATTAAACCAATTCACGGTTCATTTTAATTTTCATAAAAAGAATAAATTTCTACAATTTTCTTTATATAAATTTCTTTATATAAATCTCTTTATATAAGTTAATTTATTTATCCATAATTTTATAAAACAAATCACGCTTGATTTATTTTATAATTTAAACCAATTAAATTGGTTTCTCTCTTTATTGTGGCCGGCCAAACCAACACCCTCTTTGGCCGGCCACATCAAGCCAATCTCCTCGCGAATTAAACTCATTTAATTCGCCCAATAAGCCTTCAAAAGACTTAGCCATTTTAAGCTTCCGATGCGCCTCTGACAAATTCAGATTCGACTTATTTCTCTTGATCGGAAAATCCAATTTTCAACTCGTTTTAAATCCCTCGGATTACTCATAGTGCGTGTGACTAAATAGGCTTTCGATTTATGTTGGCCGTCTATAATCAACCAATTATAGAACGATCATGAGTGGCACCTAGTAGTACATCATGACCCCCAATTAATCGAAAGATCAACGGTTGACCTCAGAAATAATTCTGAAACCCTTCAGCAGCTATAATGAATCGTGCCTCATTCCCTTCACCATCTTATACCCACTTGGTTCAGGACATGGTCTATGTGTGTCAATCCCCACTAGGCTGACTACGTCACACCTAGCCCAAGTAACGTTCTCTCGTCCTTTGGATTTCTAATTACTCTCATGTATTTAAGAGACTCATACTCTAAACATGACATGCTCTGGCCAGAGGCTTTGAGTAACAATCCGACGATAGGCCTGGGTATACATCTCCTCGCAAGGAGTGGTGAATCCTTTGTAGGCTGTTCAAACATCTTCGGGCACTTCGGCTTATACCCAACCATCCTAGGTCCACACCTCCTTGGAGATGCTTGCTTAAGATGTTAAAGTATAAGTCTCCATGACCAAGATGACTTGAACACCGCAAGTCAAAGGAACATCGCACTTAAGCTGCAATAAGAACTTCACTGACATGTCTATATATAGACTACCATGTGAAGTTTTACAGTCAGTCACTCCAATGAACTAGTTCCCTTAACTAGCATTTATGTTTATCTCTGGACATCCCAATGTCACCAGCCAGTGAGAATCAGCTGATTAGAGAATAACCCATGCTAGTCTCAACAGAATTGATAGTGTCCGTGTTTATCAATTCATCGACTAGGGATATTTTCAATACTTCACAATTGCACATGTAGAGATAATCACTAGTTGTGAATTTGTCACAAATTCTCTCATGCTGTGAATTGTATTGCGGACATTCAATAAATGAGTTTAAGATCCCAATCAAATACACAAACATGTATACTCAAATAGTGAATTTTCATTTATTAAAATAAATGATTACAATCATAAGGCGATTGCCTTAGGACACTTCTCTCATATTACTAACAGCTGCTTCTGCAACTCCCACCTATCCCGGGCGCTTGGGAGATCATGAGGCATCTTGGTTTATGTCCTTGGCGGAGAGTTTGTAGCAACCCGAACCAAGCCTAAGTACCCCGAGCATCGGCTGCCCCACAAGGTATTAGGGTTTTGGATACTTGGTCGGGCGTGTGCATCCCAGACCAAGCCTAAGTACCCCGGGCATCGGCGACACCGCAAGGTATTAGGGTTTTGGGTACTTGGCCGGGTATGTGCATCCCAGACCAAGTCTAAGTACCCCGGGCATCGGCTGCACCGCGAGGTATTAGGGTTTTGGGTACTTGGTCGGGCATGTACATCCCAGACCAAGTCTAAGTATCCCGGATATCGGCTGCACCGCGAGGTATTAGGGTTTTGGGAACTTGGTCGGGCGTATGCATCCCAGACCAAGCCTAAGTACCCCGGGCATCGGCTGCACCACAAGGTATTAGGATTTTGGGTACTTGGTCTGGCGTGTGTATCCCAGACCAAGCCTAAGTACCCCGGACATTTGCTGCACCGCGAGGTATTCGGATTTTGGGTACTTGGTCGGACGTGTACCTCCCAGATCAAGCCTAAGTACCCCGAACATCGACGACATCGCGAGGTATTAGAGTTTTGGGTAATTGGTCGGGCGTGTGCATCCCAGACCAAGCCTAAGTACCCCGGGCATCGGCTGCACCGCGAGGTATTAGGGTTTTGGGTACTTGGTCGGGCGTGTGCATCCCAGACCAAACCTAAGTACCCCGGGCATCGGGTGCACCACGAGGTATTTGAGTTTTGGGTACTTGGTTGGGCGTGTACATCCCAGACCAAGCTTAAGTACCCCGGGCATCGGTTGCACTGCGAGGTATTAAGGTTTTGGGTACTTGGTTGGGCGTATGCATTTCATACCAAGTCTAAGTACCCCGGGCATCGGCTGCACTGCTAGGTATTAGAGTTTTGGGTACTTGGTCGGGCGTGTACATCCCAAACCAAGTCTAAGTACCTCGGGCATCGGCTGCACCACGAGGTATTAGGGTTTTGGGTACTTGGTCGGGCGTATGCATCCCAGACCAAGCCTAAGTACCCCAGGTATCGGCTGCACTACGAGGTATATATTAGTGTTTTGGGTACTTGGTCGGGCATGGCAACCCGGACCAAGCCTAAGTACCTCGGGCATTGGCCACCGTGAGGTATTAGGGTTTTGGGTACTTGGTTGGGCGTGACAACCCCGACCAAGCCTAAGTACCTCAGGCATCGACCGCACCGCGAGGTATCTGGCAAATGCAACGGCAAATTATCTGACAAATGTGGCTTTTGCGTGGCCCATAGCACATGTGCTCTTGGGACAGGAAATTGATAAATATCTTTTTGGGATTTGTAAGATGGATAGGTTGGGGCTACCTACGTTAGACTTTGATGCAAGCTGGGTGTGAAACATTGAGAAGTGTTAGGAGGAGAAGTAGGAGGTTTCAGAAAATTTCAGTTGAGGGCTAGGCTATGTGGCACTCAGAGGCTTTTAGCTTCGTAAGGAAACAGGGAAGCTGGTTGTGCATGACGGTAGGGGGAAGATTTTTACTATAGAAAATATGATATGCTTTGGTCTCACATTTTTGGACGAAATGGTGGTTTTCTGGTGTGCAAGGGCGTGGTCTTGTGATACACGAGACTAGAGATTATTTCAAACAGACTGGTGGCTTTGTGGTGTGCTCCGGATGTTAGACAACGGATGGTATGACGGTTTGGGTGCAAAGTGTGCCAAATGCATCACAGAAGGTTTTTATGTATGGAGGAGGGTGGAGTATGGCTCGGGGGGTTTGGTTTTGTCATGGGAGCTTTTGTTTGGTGTTTATCTTTTGTCTTGGCTGGGGCTATTTTGGTGGAATGTGGTAGTGTTGGATTAACACAGGAGTGGAAAGGAGTTGGGCCATGTGAGAAGGTGAGAGGTGTAGATAGGGAAGCTGAATAGATTCATCTTTTTCGATCTATCTAGTGCGTAGTAAACGGTTACGATAAAGACGAACCAAATTCATTGACGGCTGAGATTTTGCCAAAAAATCTGAGAGGGTGAATAGATCCACTATAGGTCTATCTAATCCGTAATAACGGCTACGGTAAAGATGCCCCAAACCAATTTGTATGGTGAGTCACTTGCTAAAAGTGAACGGCTCTACCCATCAGTCCAAAATTGCTGGCTTAGCTTGGAACATATCAGAGTTGTTTTTTGAGCTTGGTATGTCTTCTCCCGATAGTTCTGTGGAGTAGATATTTGTTGGACGGGGGGACATTTGCGCTGTTGTTGCTCCGTTCCAGGTGGTTTTGGTTGTTGGCACTTTTTTGGTGAACTGGAAAGTTGATACATTTTTTCATTTTTTGTTCATAATGGTTTACTTATTTGTGAAAGGTCTTTATTTGTCTTGACCATTTCCAAGTATATTTTGGGTTATTTGTAAATTTGATAGCTAGATATTTTTCATTTCGACACTTTGGACCAATTGTAAATCAGTAGTAGTCATGTAACACCCCTATTAGAAGGTCAGGTATAGCTCTCTTCTAATTTTGGATTTTCTCATTGTGTGAAATAAAAAATTTTCATTAAAAAAAATGCAGAGCAGTGATACATTATATTAACGAGTCGTCTGATAAAATCTCATTACTAAACATATATTAAAATAAAAAAATTTAAATACAAGTACAATATCATTTTATAACAAACCAAATATCAATTTACAACATACAAACTATAATATTTCAACAACTATAATAATCTAATGAGAAACAACTATCATACTGTAAAAGATATCTTATAACTGTCATACCATAAAATCTCAATAATAGCAACAATAGTATTATTAAGTCTTATAATAATAAAACACTAGAAGAGTACAATAATTTAAATAAACAATGATTAGCCATATACATTAAAATAATTATGTAGATGATGACAATAATAATAAAATATCGTGAATGATTTTTTTTCAACATCCATAGAAAACAAATCAAATTTGAGATTATATTGATTAGAAAAAGTAAAATTCTTTAGTCATCTAGATGATTTCCTATAGTAAAATAGCCTAAGTCCTTGGTATGCCTCTTGCTTTATGTTCTTTCATTATCCTTAGTCTTTTGCAAAAAGAGTTAAATATTCTGTAAATACCAATTAAAGAGATTCATATTAATTCACAAGAAAAAGGAATAGAGAAGAATTAATGTTATTATAATTATAAAAAAAATAATCTCTTAGTATTATTTTTCAAATCTAATATAAGATTTTGACGTTTAATAAAATAATTTATTCCATGACCATGTAACTCTACACATTGTTTCAAAAGGTAAAATATGAAAAAAGTAGAGTTAAACAATCGACATATTAATAATGATGCTTTTGTATATGTTAAGAAAATTAATCTAGTCTAATAATTAGTTAGAAAGTTAAAATTCTGACACTAAAATATCTTATCAAAGCGATAATAAAAAATCCAACAAATCAATGGTAAAAGGTTAAACCAACTTAAAATGATATTGTTGGAACAAATTAGTTTCGAGGTCATCTAAAATTTTCAATCAATCTTAAGAGAATCATAAAATAAATAATGAAAATTATTTGCCATGAAATTCAAGATTCAATTAGATAAGAACACTGAAATATTTTTTAACTCATCAAATTTAATACGACTACCTTAAATAGGAATTACTATCACCTGTCTAAGCATGAGATTAGACCATATTATCTCATTCCTTTTCTTACATGGATAGTGTGACGGTGGTGTAGAGGGGCGTCAGAGTGGTGGGAGCAATGAGGAGGGCAGACTGCTGCATCTCCAACTTGTTCAGTTGTTGCTCACTGTCCATCTCGAAGATAAAGGAAACTACGAGGACGAGAAAGATAGTGCCAGCAACCTTCGCATCCTTTCTAGCGCTATGAAGGAGCTTCTTGGTTACGGTGGCAGCCTTAGCAACGACAACCCTACCTCGCACGACAATCACAAACTCCAAGATGAAGCTCAATGCGTGGGAGTGCAAACCATCAGCCTGCCCCAGTAAGGGTGTAAATGAGCCAAGCTGCTCGCGAGCTATTTGAGTCTCAATTCGAAAAAAAGTTAGTTTAAGTTCGTTTGATTAAGTTAATGAGCCAAGTTTGAGCCTGATTTCGAGCTCAAATACATTATCGAGTCGAGCTCGAGCTTAGCAGTATTTGGCTCATGAGCTTACAAACATGCTCATTTAGAGGCTAGCAAACTTGTTCGTTAAGAGGCTAGCGAATATGTTCGTTAAGATGTTCGTATATATATAGCTAATTATTGTAAACGCACTTGAACCCAGCTCGTTTAATTTTTAAACGAGTTTTTATCGAGTCAAGCTCGAGCTATTTAATTTTATTACGAGTCAAGTTTGAACATAAGAACTAAAGCTCGAATCGAAATCGAGCTGAGCGCGAGTTTAGAGATAATGAACCAAGCTCGAACTCAAGTTTCATACTGTTCAACTCAACTCTATTTGATTACACCCTTACTACCCGAAAGCGAACTCTTGAGGCGGGATCCTCTGTCCCACAGAGGATCCCTGTCCGTCTTTCCACTCGCCGGTAATGTCCGGCGAGTCGTCTGATCGACGATCACACTATCGGCGGCCTCCGGCCGCTGCCATGAACAAAACTATACCCTGGGAGATACGGTGAACCCGTCGGATATCGTCGCAATTGTGATTTCGTCATATTCACCATCGAATCCGATGAGATTGTAATACGGTTGTTCCGGAAGGAATCAACGTCAATAGCTAATCACCGGGGTTCAGCCCACGTAGATGTTGACGATAGGGGAGGAACTCCACGCCTTACGAGATCAACACGAGCGTTAGGGGAACACGCCGGAGGTTGCCCAGCGGAGCCCACTATGACGCTCAAGTCAGTGCCTCGATAGAGAAAAGTAGAAGGTAGAATAATGTACGAGTAGTAGACAATACATAACCCCCTTACCTGAGGGGTTGGAATACCTTTTATACCTGCGACGACTGCCTTGGTACGTCCCATGATCTATGACACGTCCCCCCCCCTCGTCGATTATAGGATAGACATTGAAACGGTCCACACCATCATTATGTTTGACCCATTGTGATATTTAAGGGTCATGATGACTCCACGATAGTGGGGATGCTTATCCACGGATCCGAGAAAAAAGGGGGGACCGTTACTTGAGGTCGAATGTTGCTTGGGCTCTGCTTCCCCGAGGTGATCTCAGGGTATTCTGGCCCGGGAGGTCTCGGGCGCTCCGCTTCCCCGAGGTGGTCTCGGGACCCAACTTCCCGAGGTGCTCACGGGAGGGGTTTTTTTGATCTGATCTCCAGGCGTGTTTACTGCGAGAGGGCTCCGGAGGCTCCTTTTCCTGCGAGTATCCCGGGAGCTCTGAAGGGGAGTCGCTCAAACTTGTCACATCTTGCCACCCAGTTTCTTCAGCCCATGTGTCTGCCCCGGGCTATTAAACCCCATCACAAATCCCTCCCTTCAAGTCTGATCGAAGGAAGTGTCGCTAACTGATCGGATTAGTGTGGTGGTGAAGAAGTTGTGTCCCAGTGGATTCTTGCACCCGCCCCTGCTCTTTTGACAGTTATGCTGGGTCCTAGGATTGTAGAATTTACCCTGGGTCCCGAGGCAATCCCCTTTTTTGGTTTTGTCTTTCCCAAAAAGACTTCTATGGCTTTCGAGGTACTGTAATGATACCTGTCCATCATTCATAAAGACGCATGGCATTCTTTGATGGCGCCCAGGTCCTCTCGCGAATGCTTCTTCGCCACGTGCCCCAACTGTTCTTACCGCGACCTCTTACTGACGTGCGCAGCTGTAGCCGGCTCTACATCAAACGACTGCTCCCTGGCGCTGTCTCGGTGTGGTGGTTTCTTGCTTTCCACGTGCCCTGCCCCCATTGTACTCTTTCCCCAGTGTAGTTGAAGGAGGTTCCTGCCGAGGGGCCCTTGTCCGAGGGGACTTCCAGCTCTGAGGAGGGTGATTCTGGCCCCTCTACATTGCCCCCTGGAGCTCCTGCTGTCTAGCTACTTCCTCCGTGCAGGGGCTCGTTGCCTTCTGAGGGCGGGGCCGACATCTCGAGGTCTCAAGGAGGAGCGGTCGTACGAGTCTCTGCGGGTCCTCTAACCAATCTCCGCGAGTCCCTTTGAAGGTGTGTATTCCTGGTATATAGGATGTTTCCTTGTATGTTCTATAATCCCTTGGTGTAATGATAGGCGGTTGAAGACTGTCTGACGGCCAGCCGTGGCTTGTACGCCTGGCCTCAGATTGAAGCCTTGACCCACCGGGCCCTCAGAGCAGAGGTCACAGCTGACCACGAGCAGCGGGCGAGACTTATGCAAGCGAGGGTCATCCGGGCTCTACGGGTGAAGGTGGAGCATCAGTTGAATACCCTGATGGCCAAGGAGTCCGCCCTATATAGTTCCCGGCACCGGGAACGGTTGGCCTCTGAGCGGGCGGTGGTCATGACCAATGACCTGCTCCAGGTGACGCAGGAGTGAGATCAGCTTCAAATGAGAGAGAGAAAGTTATCGGGTGATATCCGACTTATGGAGGCCTCGACCAAGAGGTTGAACGCACATGTTAAGAACCAAACGCGGCAGCTCGTCTAGAAGGAATCCGACCTCATTATGGCGACTGATCACTTGACTATCTTCGAGGATGACCTGGCCCAATCTCGATCAGAGGTATGGGCCGCTTCAGATAGGCTCAGGGAGGCCCTGGCAGAGCAAGATAGAATGTCTACCGAGATGGAACAGCTGAAGCACGCCAAGGAGGCTGCTGAGGCCGATCTATGCAACCTTCAAGCGATTGAGATTTCTAGCACTAGAAAGGCTGAGGCAGACTTCAAAGCCAAGTTCCTGGAATCGGATGAATTTGACGATATCCTTGTTGGCCAGGTAATGAAGCGCTTGAAGCAAGGTTTCCACGGGGCCATTAACTAGTTGAAGAAGGCCTAACTCCTACCTCCAGATGCTGATATGAGTTTATGAGTGTCAGCTGAGTTTGGGAGGAGCTCCCTCCCAAGGACCAAGAGTTGTAGGGTTGTGTGCTCACCAGGGAGCTTAGCCTTGCTGTACCCATTTTGATTAGAATGATAACATTTCTTTACCTTACTGTCTCGCGCATGCTTTTGCGTTTGACTCCCTGTGTCATTTGTCTTCGCCTCAAGGGCTCAGAGAGTAGCGAGATTAGGTTTTTCAGGTTTAATCCTGAGTACGGATCTCCCAAGCTAACCCCGCAAGCCCAAGTACCAGGCCTACATTTATTCCCCTATGGGGCCCCCATCAGCCCTTCTCTTTAGAGAGTGTTGGGGGCCTCCGAACCATCGTCTCTGCATCCCAAGCAATCTCTTAAATCAACCCATAAAGAGTTGTGAGTTCCCAGGTGCGGCGGAGACATACCAATCGACACGACGCTTCAGGATGGGCGTCCATCACTACTTCTGCGTTGCGCACGCATTAAATGTGAAGAGAGGCGGTGGTCACTATAAAAGGTGGGAGAAGGGTGAACCATCCTTCCCCATTTGTTTCGCTTTCATTCTGTTGATAGACTCCTTGTGGAACTGGTGATATGCCAGTGCACTTTCCTCCACCCCTTTTTACGGCAGGGGTGGTCGACACCGCTTGGGAGGATAGCGAAGACGTCGTAGTATTTCTCATTGAAGGACCTAGCGGAGGTGGAACTACATGTTTCACATTATTTGCCAGGGAGCATAGTGGAGATGATATCTGGGGTTTTGCTGGAGATCCTGGCGGAGGTGGGACCCCGGGTTTGGCCGAGGAGTCCAGAAGGGATATCATGTGCTCTGCCGGGGAGCGTAGCGGAGATGACATCTGGTGATGGTTCATCTTCTGCCCCCGGGCGGTTCGTCCCCTGTCCGCCTCAAACGTCATCCCCTTCTGAACTGCTTGTTTCCCCGAGTTTTGGGCATCGGATGGTGTTTGCAGAGGATGGTGCAGTGTCGTCACCCGAAGAGGAGTTGTAGCTACTGCTCCCCCTCCTCTTCCTTTTGAATGTGGTAGTCATCATTGTCATTAGATGCATCTTTAAGGTAAGAGATAGTCAGGGTCTTCGAACTGAATAGTTAATGATTACGAGGATGAAGGATCGAGAGGTTTCCGCCGTGACCGAAGATTCAAGGATTTCAACCATACCGCGCGTGGATACCCGCTTACCCGCTATTGGAAGACAGTTTCGGGCCAAGCGACTCTGCAGGAATGATGAAGTGATGGAGAAATGCCCGAGTAGAAGAGTGATTTCCTTTACCAAATCTTCTGATTGTATCTTGGTATTCCTCCGAGATGTTAACATCAATGTATTTCCCATATAAATGAAGGAAAATAGTTATTACCTTTGATGTGCACATGCTTGTAATTATATTTTGATATCTCGCTTGTTCCCCTTTTGTCGGGTAGATTGTGTGAACCTTACCTCCGCAGCACCTTTGTATCCCGGGCACCCGCAGCGCCCCAAGGCCTCAGGGCTTCGGCTACTTGGTCGAGCGTTTATATCACTCAGACCAAGCCTAAGTACCTCGGGCATCCGCAGCACCGCGAGATATTTGGGCTTTTGATTCTTGGTTGGGAGTCCGTAACACCCATACCAAGCCTAAGTACCTCGGGCATCCGCAGCACCGCGAGGTATTAGGGTTTTTATTCTTCGGTGGTACCTTGGCACTTTGGAGAGGGCACCTTCCTTTATTACATGAATTCACTGCGAGACAACAAAAATAGACAGACGGGTACACAATATACAAGGTAAATCTTACCGGAAACAAAAGGCTCGGAGATAGTTGGTCTGCCCTGGTCTCCTGAGCCTTTTGTTCCTCTCCCCCTATGCATGACCGCCTCCTCTAGCTAGCCTTATAGAGCCTTTGGGTTCTTTTGGGACTTTGATCTGACTTCCCCACTGTAGCATCATCGAGACACCAGCTGGTCCCCCTTGACTTCATCCACTCGGTCGCCTACGGGGAATTTTATCTTCTGGTGGTAGACAGAAACAACCGCCTAGAAGACACTGAGCTCCAGGCGGCCTAAGATGACGTTGTAGGATGAGGGAGCATCCACAATCAAGAAAGGCGTCCTCCTGCTCCTCTCAAGCACGTCGCTGCCCAATGATAGCGATAGGGTAATTTGCCCTATCGGTTGAACTCGATACCCCGTAAAGCCGAATAGTGGTGTCGAGACCGAGAGTAGCTCATTCTCGTCGCTCATCTGGTCCAGAGCCGCCTTGTACAGGATGTTCACGGGACTTTCTGTGTCTATGAAGATGCGCTTGACCTTGTCGTTGGCGATGCGGGCAAGGATTACTAGGGCGTCTTCATGGAGAGCTTCCACTTCTTCCATGTTTGCTGGACCGAAAGAGATTGTAGGGTCGTGCTCCTGGCTCCGACTCGTCCCGATTGAGTAGTTTTCCAGTCGCGGGGTATGAGACTTCCTTGCCCGGTGGGAATCTCCTCCAGTGGGTCCCCCGCAAATTACTCCAATATGTCCCGAGGGCGGGCCACGTACAGGGGCCTTACCCTTTCGGGGATCTCTTTCTAAGGAGGGAGATCGGCAAGGTGCAAGCCCCGACTCCTTGCTCGTGACCGTGACCGAGACCGCCGTCGGGTCTCGTTTTCCTCGACCTGTTGATGCCGAGGAAAAAGGCTTCGCCGTGGAGATCTTTGGCGATACCCCGCTTTATTCCATTTTCTCCGAGGTTTGGTGTCTGTCTCCTCACTCAATTTCCTCTTCAAGGCATGACACTCCTTGGTGGAGTGTGTTGTACTGCCGTGGAAACCGCAGTACTTCGCCAATGGCTCCGGCTGCTCAGTATCCATCGTCTCGACCAACCTTCGCTTGCCAGCCCATTGGTCCTTCCCGAGGTGAAGGTCCTTTCCTCGAGTGGGAGCTGGGGGCTCCCTCCTTTCGGACCGGGGGAACCGCTTGAGGGAGGACTCCGGCTGGTTTCTTGAGACGGGTGTATTGCACCTCCTCCACTTTAACGTGCTTGACAGAACACCACAGCAGATCATTGAAGCTGATGGGGGGCTTCTTCACTAGGGATTGGAAAAAAATTCCCTTCCGCGAGCCCTTGGTCGCAGGCACTGACGAGGATTTCCGACGTTGCACTGGGCACGTCTTGTGCCACCCCGTTGAACCGCTGGATGTACTTCTTGAGTGGCTCTGTCGTCTTCTGCTTGAGGGCGAATAGATTGAGTGTCGTCTTCTGATAGCGCTGGCTACTGGCGAAATGGTGGAGGAAGGCAGTTCTAAACTCCGCAAAGGAGTTGATAGAACCTTGTGGCAGCCTCTGGAACCTTCGTTGGGCTGCTCCAGACAGGGTGTTCAGGAACACCCGACACTTTACACCGACAATATACTGGTGCAGGAGTGCCGCGTTTTCAAACTTGCAGACATGATCCTCCGGATCTGTCTTTCCGTCATAATCAGCCATCCCAGACCCACGAAACTGTTTCGGCATGGGGTCTTCCACAATCTCAGATGAGAAGGGAGTAGAGGGAGCCTTATGGGAGGCCTTAAGTTCCTCCCTTTTCCCTTGTCCCTCTTCATGCCTCTGCGCGTTGGAGGCTACCGAGTTGGTCTTCTCGATATCTCTGGGAGAGTCTCTCCGGGGGCCTGGGGCTGCTCCGTCCCGCCGCCCCAATGGTGTGACAGATCTTCGCGAGTGCGAGATGGAGACTCTAGGTATCTCCTCCCGTGCAGGAGCCCCTCGCTGCGAGGCGGCTTGCTCGACTTGGTGCTGCTCGATCGCTTCTTTGATGGCATTGGCTACCAAGCAATCCAGTTCCTCCCTTGTTAGGACAATGGATTGTCCCTCCAGCCCTGTCATCGGTGCTCCTTCTGGTGCTTTACTGGATTTTCATAGACGACGCCAAATTTGTTCCGGAAGGAATCAGCGTCGACAGCCAGTCATCGGGGTTCAACCCACGTAGATGTTGACGATAGGGGTGGAACTCCGCGCCCTACGAGATCAACACGAGCGTTACGGGAATACGCCGAAGGTTTTTCGGCGGAACCCACTCCGACGCTCAAGTCAGTGCCTCGATGGACAAGAGTAGAAGGCAAAAAAATATGCGAGTAGTAGAGAATGCATAACCCCCTTTCTGGAGGGGTTGGAATACCTTTTATACCTGCGGCGGTTGCCTTGGTGCGTCCCATGATCTATGCCACGTCCCCCCTTTGTCGGTTACATGATAGTCTTTGAAACGGTTCACGCCGTCATTAAGTGTGACCCGTTGTGATATTTAAGGGTCATGATGACTCCGCGATAGTGGGGATGCTTTTCCACAGATCTGAGAAAAAAATGGGAGGATCGTTACTTGAGGTCGAATGCTGCTTGGGCTCCGCTTCCCGAGGTGATCTCGGAGTCTTCTGGCCCGGGAGGTCTCGGGCGCTCCGCTTCCCCGAGGTGGTCTCGGGACCTGACTTCCCGGGGTGCTCCCGGGAGGGGTTTTCTAATCTGATCTTCAGGGCGTGTTTACCGCGGGAGGGCTCCGGAGGCTCCTCTTCCCGCGAGTGCCCCAGGAGCTCTGAAAGGGGAGTCGCTTAGACTCGTCACATCTTGTCACCCAGCTTCTTCAACCAACGTGCCTATCCCGGGCTATTAAACCCCATCAACGGTGATTCCGACTGATTCATCGTTATCCTAAGATATCATTTGATTTGTAAAGACGATAAAAAATTATCAATAGTATCTGATTGTCAATCGGATGACTCGTCGGTTATCGTCGACGAGTATGAAGTAGGCGAGACAAAGATCCTCTAGGACATAGGATCCCGTCTGTAAACTCTTGGACATATATGAACGAGGATATTGGGGTGGGATGGGTGGAACGAAAGTGGTTCGGAGTTTTTTTCTTTTCTGAATGCATGGTAAAAGAGAAAGAGTATTATTGGAGAGAAAATGGAAAGAGATAATCCATTTTAAAATGGATATACTTTTATAATAATACGCAAAACGGTGTACAAAATCTTCATAATAAATTTATAAAAACTTAAATATTAAAATAAAAAATAAATAAATTTAAATTAATATTTCTTTTAAAAACATTTACTAATTATCCGGTTGCAAAAGTAACACCAAACAGTTGATGTATGTATTCAAATAAATTTTTTAATTATTTTATTTTGAATTTTGTAATGCTTTGACTGGATGCTAACAACTGCAATTTCAAATGAAAGACAATGCGATTCATAATTTAAATAAATTAGAATAAATTAAATAATTTCATTTTATGAGTAATTTCATAAAGTTCGATATTTGCGAACATTCATCTAGAAGCTTCTCGATTTATCTTAAAGATAGTTTAATGGAGGAGTAAAGAGGCTGATTCGGAAGGCGTCGGTTAAGAAACGAATCGCAGGAAGTCTCCAGAAGTCCCCGGAGACCTCCGGTCCCTTCTCATAGCGAATCCTCTGCCGCTATAAAGGCCTTCGCAGCTCGCTCGTTTCTTCCTCGCTAGAACAACATCGATCGCATCGAAGCGCTAGATTCATCCTTGATTCATCCGATTTCAGTTCCCGTTTGCGAAACCAGTTTCTTTCGATCGAGGTGATGGCGGACGTGCAGATGGGGGAGACGGAGACCTTCGCGTTCCAGGCGGAAATCAACCAGTTGCTGAGCCTCATCATCAACACTTTCTACTCCAACAAGGAGATCTTCCTGCGCGAGCTCATTAGCAACGCCTCGGATGTGAGGCATCGCTGCTTTCTATGTTGCTGCTCCTTTTTTTTTTTTTTTTTGTTCGTTGCTGAAGCAGATCGTGTGATTGCAGGCACTCGATAAGATCCGGTTCGAGAGTCTCACCGACAAGAGCAAGCTGGACGCCCAGCCGGAGCTCTTTATCCGCCTCGTGCCTGACAAGGCGAACAAGACGCTTTCCATCATCGACAGCGGCATCGGCATGACCAAAGCTGGTAATCTCTCTTTTCCGCTCCTTGTTGGAATGCTGATTCGATTGTTTGCGTTCGTTGCAAGTAGTTCATCACGATCCAACTTGTAGATCTCCAAGTGATGGATCGGCGAAACCTAAAAACGCGAAATACCTAGAACATTGTGATTTTATCTCGTGTTTGTTCGTCTCATTTATGGTAATTGGTTTTGTCTTTGTAGATCTGGTGAACAATTTGGGCACCATCGCACGGTCTGGCACCAAGGAGTTCATGGAGGCACTCCAAGCCGGCGCGGATGTGAGCATGATTGGTCAATTCGGTGTCGGTTTCTACTCCGCCTACCTGGTCGCGGAGAAGGTTATTGTGACAACCAAGCACAATGACGACGAGCAGTATATTTGGGAATCACAAGCCGGTGGTTCCTTTACCATCACTAGAGACACAACCGGCGAACAGCTCGGCCGGGGAACCAAAATCACCCTCTACCTCAAAGAGGATCAGGTACTTATTTATCTCTAAATAGTCTAGATTTTTTACTGTTGCCTTTGTTTTCTCCCACCAGTTACTAAAGATACAAATTGCTCCGTCTTGTAGCTGGAATACTTGGAAGAGAGGAGAATTAAGGATCTGGTGAAGAAGCATTCGGAGTTCATCAGCTATCCGATCTATTTATGGACAGAGAAGACCACCGAGAAGGAAATTAGTGACGATGAGGACGATGAGGAATCGAAGAAGGAAGAGGAAGGCGACATTGAAGAAGTCGACGAAGACAAGGACAAAAAGTCCAAGAAGAAGAAGGTGAAGGAAGTCTCCAACGAATGGCAGCAGATCAACAAGCAGAAACCGATCTGGCTGCGGAAGCCAGAAGAGATCACGAAGGAAGAGTATGCTTCGTTCTACAAGAGCCTGACCAATGACTGGGAGGAACACTTGGCCGTTAAACACTTTTCCGTAGAAGGACAGCTCGAGTTCAAAGCCATCCTTTTCGTGCCGAAGCGCGCTCCGTTCGACCTATTCGACACCAGAAAGAAGATGAACAACATCAAGCTTTACGTCAGGAGAGTGTTTATCATGGACAACTGCGAGGAGATCATCCCTGAGTACCTCAGTTTCGTGAAGGGCGTGGTGGACTCGGACGACCTGCCCCTCAACATCTCCCGCGAGATGCTGCAGCAGAACAAGATCCTCAAAGTGATCAGGAAGAACCTCGTCAAGAAGTGTATCGAGATGTTCACTGAAATCGCGGAGAACAAGGAGGACTACATCAAGTTCTACGAGGCCTTCTCGAAGAACCTGAAGCTGGGCATCCACGAGGACAGCCAGAACAGGGCTAAATTGGCGGATCTCCTCCGGTATCACTCCACCAAGAGTGGCGAGGAGCTGACGAGCTTGAAGGACTACGTGACCAGGATGAAGGAAGGCCAGAAGGAGATCTATTACATAACCGGCGAGAGCAAGAAAGCCGTCGAGAACTCCCCGTTCTTGGAGAGGTTAAAGAAGAAGGGTTTCGAAGTGCTTTTCATGGTGGACGCCATCGACGAGTACGCCGTGGGGCAGCTGAAGGAGTACGACGGCAAGAAGCTGGTGTCAGCCACCAAGGAAGGTCTCCAACTCGAGGAAACGGAGGAGGAGAAGAAGAAAAGGGAGGAGAAAAAGGCCGCCTTCGAGAGCCTCTGCAAGACCATGAAGGAGATCCTCGGCGACAAGGTGGAGAAAGTCGTCGTCTCCGATCGTATCGTGGATTCGCCCTGCTGCTTGGTGACCGGCGAGTACGGGTGGTCGGCTAACATGGAGAGGATCATGAAGGCGCAGGCGTTGAGGGACAGCAGCATGGGCTCCTACATGTCGAGCAAGAAGACGATGGAGATCAACCCGGAGAACGGCATCATGGAGGAGCTGAGAAAGCGGGCGGAGGCGGACAAGAACGACAAGTCCGTCAAGGACCTGGTGCTGCTGCTGTTCGAGACTGCGTTGCTGACCTCCGGATTCAGTTTGGAGGATCCCAACACCTTCGCCGGGAGGATCCACAGGATGCTGAAGTTGGGGCTCAACATCGATGAGGACGAAGCTGGCGGCGATGACGGCGACATGCCTGCGCTGGAGGAAGAGGGAAATGAGGAGAGCAAAATGGAGGAGGTCGATTGACGTCCAGGATTCAGGTTCCTTCGTCGACAGTGCGGCATGCCTCTTGTGTTTTGTTTGGCTAAAAGCGACTACCTAGCAATTTTCAATGTAATTTGAATGACAAGTTTAATGCTCTTTTTACCCGGATGAGAAAGGGATTTATTTTGATGATCGGTTACAAATTTTCATGGATGTTATAGGTTTGATGTTTTAAAAACAAAAAACAATTTAGGAGAAGGAAAGCTGCTGCGATGACCACAATAAAATTGCGACTCACGGATGCCTCGCTTGTGACCTTGCGGTGAGGCCTTGAGGCGGAATCTTGCCCACGACCTTGCGGTGAGGCGAGACCTCATTTTGAGGTTGCTAGGCCGACCAACAACCACTTCTGCCGTGGTTGTTGGTAGCGAGGGAGGGGAGGGGAGGGGAATAGAAAAGGGTGTCGGTGACGTTCGGGTAGATTTTGGGATGAGGAAAATTGTTTGATGCTCCCTCGATGAGTCTAAAGAGAAGGTAAGGGAGATTTTGAAATTGCAAGTTCTTTCTTTTACTTGCTTTTGTTCGATTTAAAGGGGATAAAAATTAGAGGTAAAAATAAGAAAAATAATAGGGAGAGTGAAAATAGAAAAGTGAAAGACAAAGTAAATGATGTGGCGGTGATGGCCGAAAGCCGTCGATAGTGTCCACAGACATGTGCATGTAAAGTATTATGTCGTTTATTTTGCTTTCATTCTCTTATTTTCACTTTTTCTATCGTTGCTCCAAAAATAATTACATGATGAATTACATATCTAGAAGGATCTCAATTCTCATATAATTCAGTATTTTTTTCATCCACGTAAATTGATCCTTAAATACAATATAAATTTATAAAAGGCGCATTTTAGTTTAAGATAAATTTAAAAATGCTTAAAAATGACAATTAAAAAAAAACACCACGATGATATTATTTTGTAAAAATTAATATTGTTTTTTGAAATTAGTACATAACATAAATATCAATATCATTATGATGATAAATTTTTAAATAATAAAGGTATATTAGAAGTCTGAAACATTGTAAAAATTTCTTAAAATTATACGTGTCAATTGTCTTAGAATCATAAAATTTAAAAATCTTTTGATAATGATCATTATTGCTAATGACTTTAAGCTGATGACACACTTTAGAAATTTTTGATTTGGATATTAAAATGAGACATTTTAATCGAAGTTATCAAATCTACATTTGTTATCGAATGAAATTCGTGTTCAAGTAAAAAAAAATATCGTTTAAAATATTTTCAGGTCCATCAAGGAGATTCAGTCAAAATCTATTGACGAACACTAGAGAGTTTCGATCGGATCCATTCCAAATACTATCAGATTTTATATTTATCCATAGACATCAGTTTGAAGTCATTAACATCAGTGATCTTTTGATTTTCAAAGTGTATCATTTTAAAACAATTGACACGTACACATAATCTATCATACTATCATAGGGATATTAGAATGAGTAGTGATTTGCAGTGCGAAAATTTCACACGAAATGCTCAGCACATAGTCAGCAAACCCACGTGGCAAATGAGAAAACATAAAAGAAGAGAAAAAGCCATCGCGAAATCCTTCTCTCCGCCGCTATTGCTCCATCCCCGCCCCATTTCCTCAACGAAACCCTGAGAGGAAAGAAGCCATCACCTCTCCGCCGTTGTCGCGCCATCCCCGTCCCATTTCTTCGACGAAACCCTAAGAGGAAAGAAGCCATCGCCGGACTGCTGTCGCGCCATCCCCGCCCCATTTCTTCGACGAAACCCTAAGAGGAAAGTAGTCATCGCCTCTCCGCCGCTGTCGCGCCATTCCCACCCCAATTCTTCAACGAAACCCTAAGAGGAAAGAAGCCATCGCCTCTCCGCCGATGTCACACCATCCCCGCCCCATTTCTTCGACGAAATCCTAAGCAAGAAAGAAGCCATCACCTCTCCGCCACTGTCGCGCCATCCCCGCCCCCTTTCTTCGACGAAACCCTAAGAGAAACGAAGCCATCGCCTCTCCGTTGTTGTCGCGCCATCCCCGCCCCCTTTCTTCGACGAACCCCTAAGAGAAACGAAGCCACCGCCTCTCCGTTGCTGTCGCACCATCCCCGCCCCTTTTCTTCGATCAAACTCTAACACCCTGTTTGGAAACCTTTTAAGGCGGAATTGAATTTCAATTCTCATGTTTGGAGTGAATTGTAAAAACAGAATTGAATTCAATTCAATTGTTATACTTTTACGATTTTATCCTGCGAGGATGGAGTCAAAGCAACTTTGATTTGTTTTGTAAGAGGGTGATTTGATAATTTAATTTGTTCAAGTGAATTCCTTTCACAAATCAGAGGTGTTTAGGTATGATTTGTTTTGAGGGGTTTGAAAGGAATTGGAATTCAATTCCTTATCAATTCTTTTCTGAAAATTGCTACCAAAGGATGAAATTGAATTCCAATTCATTCCATTCCAAACAGGGTGTAAGAGAAACGAAGCCTCATTTGCAGCACCACCCCCTCCCCTTTCTCGCGTGAGCGCAAGGATCGCAAGAGCTTCACCGACCAAACCCTGTGGCCAGCGCCTCTAGCGACCGACTGATCAACGCCAGCGATGCTCATCTTAGCTGCCTCCAACCCTTAAAATGAAGCTATGTATCCACCAGCGCCTCCAACCCTAAGATTCAATCAACGCCTCCAGAGCTTCACTGATCGTACTATTTGCTTCATTCGACATCAAGTGGCAGTAGGTATCATCCTCAGCATATAAATGTCTATTTATCTCCAGTTGGAGATTGAGATGTTTGTTTTGACACTATTTTTAGAAGTCTTGTGGAAACTTTGCTATCTAATCTTGATTCTGAGTTCTGATCTATTGATAGAAGTTATGTCAGTTGCAACAAAAGCTTCAATGTGGATCGTTGTGGATCCCAAAGGTCAATAGCAAAAAAAACTGAGGATTGTATTAATCTGTGATATTTTAATAAATATGATTTAGTTATTTCAATTTTTAATAGTCGTTCTGTCCTGCATTGTAGTGTCATACATATTGAAAATTCAAAACAAGATCACGTTGAATCTAGTTGTCTATTAACCTACTTCGCCAAATATATCATCAATATGGATAAGAAGAGATAAGATGAACATTTGGAGTCACTAGTAAGGATAAAATAATAAATGAGACATCTGTAAGTTTCATCATTTTATGTTCACTGTGACAGACAATAAAGGATGCAAGTTGTAATCTTCTTTTCTTCTTTCTAGTTGTCGATCATGAACTTGCAATGTTTCTTCTTTCTAGGAAGACGACATATATAGTATCAGGCACCAGTTTAATATCTCGAGAAGTAATATCTTGTGAAGAACTACATTCTCATAAGTAGTATATTGATGTACCTAAATTTGTATAAGATCAGGCACTAGTTCACTAATCTTTTGATATAAAAAAATTGTAGGACAAAGGAACAAATATTTATGGCAGCCAACTCTTCATCAACAACTTCTTTTGGTATTCAAAACCGCATGAATGATGAACAAGGTGAACCCCCCCCCCCTATATTATGTTTTTGTGGATTGAGAGCTCCTCTTTGGACATCATAGAAGGAAACTAATCCATTAAGACGATTTTTTTCATGTCCAAATTTTAGAGTGAGTTTTCTTTATTTATAAAATTGTTTCGAAATCAATTGTATATAAACTGGTTTTTTATTAATAATATTCGATATTCAGGAAAAGGGATGTGACTTCTTCTTATGACATGACTCAGAATTTTCATAGAGAATTAAGACAATTATTAATGATTTGAAGAGGAAAAATAAGAAATTACAGATGGAGATTAGTGCATTGAAGAAATCTAATAGTTACGAGAGTGTATGTGATTGCAATGATCTCTTAGAGGATATGAACAACTCTGTTACTATGAAGTTCAGTGATGAAATATGTTCACGTAATAGGAAGTTTAAACTTGCTATCACTATAGTTGTATTTACTTGGATTGTGATGATTTTGATGTGGTTGATGTAAGCAACTAACTATTTATGTAATGAAAGAACTTTCTAACATTTTAATGTATCTTATCAGTAGTTTATGTAATGAAAGAATAGTTTAGTTTCCAGCTTCATTGTTGTATCTTATCAGTGGTTTATTGTTATTGTAGTAAAGGAGAAATATTACATCCTATTTTCTGAATTCAAATATTCAAAGATTCTTTTTGGAGAAAGGATGCTTAACCTTGGTTGTCTTGGCAAAGAATTCAAAGACGTTTGAACCACTAGCATAAGATTATAGTTTGGAACAGAGTGAACTTGTCGTGCCTGAGATAGTTATGAATTGTGTCTTGTAGGTAGACGACATTGTCCGTGCTGCGAAGCGGTCATGCTATCAAGCAATGCCTCTAGCTGTTGCAGCTTAGTCAAACACTTCATACCAACATTGTATTCACGATTATTGGAGAGTTTCTATGTCCCGTGGAGACTGATCTCACCCTACGACTGGCAAACAAATTCATAGAACAAAAATACCACTGCAGCAATAATGACTTGTATACACAACCAAATTTTAGCAATATAATACAAAATATTTCGAACAAGCAATGCAAGTTCTCTAAGAATTTCAACTTGTCCAAATTGGTTAAACATCAGCATCAGATTTTAAGTCCCATATCAGTAGAATTTCATCTGAATCACAAAAGAAAAGGATTTTTGTAAAATATGATAAAAAATAATAAATAAATATATAAATATATAGGAATATATATAAATTTATATACAATTACTATAAATAGGAGGTTAAAATTAGACATAATCATATAAATAATTATTCTGAATTTTTGCAAATATGTTTAGGGAAAATTGGATAGGTGATGATCAATTACAAATTTTTTAAGGAAAAGTTAGATTTTCGAAATATATATATATATATAAGGTAATGTTTTAATTATATATATATTGAAAGAGCAATGATAGAGAACGTGAAATTTTAGCGTGAAACTCAACGTGAATGACGTGGCACTTTTTATATACACGTCCGATTGTCGCTCGGACAGTGGCGGCGGCCTCCGGCCGCCGCCCCGAACAAAACTATAACCTGGGGGGACGGGTGAACCCGTCGAGGATCGGTACAATTGGGTTTCATGTTGGATTCACGTTGAGTTTTTCATGTTCCCAATCATTTTCCATATTGAAACCTCCCCTCACCGATTAGCCCTAGTCTCCCTCGCCGAGCCCTTTTCTCTTCCTCCTCCGCCGCAACTCACCGGCGACTCTCTTTTCTTCCTATCTTCGAGCACGCGGAGCACGTCGCGAGACTGCCATCTCCAAGCCCTAGCAACGCACGCAAGGCCCTCTCCTCTTGCTCCTGATCGTCGGAGTCGTTGTAGTAGCTACACCTTCTCGTGCAACGCCCTTCTCTTTTGTGGTCACCAGACTAGGTTTCCTTCGACGCAATTCTTCGACCGCACGAGCAAGCTGAAGCCGACGCTGATTTATCAGTCGAGGCCGTTCAGCGACGCCGCAACACCATTGAGAGAGGGCGCTGTCGGTTCCCTATCTCTCCTACACAATTCGACCAGCCACCGCCACCTGCAATAGTTCTTCGCCGGAGAAGGAGGAAGATTTCTGGGGTCAATAAAAAGGGAAAGGGATTGGGAGAAGGAATCGCTAGGGTGTCTCGTTTTCATTGCCTTGAAGAAGGTAAGGTGTTGTTTTACTGTCAGTTTAGGTGGGATATTAAACTTAGCTTAAATTTTTTATCATAAGTTCTCTTGACCCTGTGCCGTGAACTACAAGTGGATGTTATGACCCAACCCAATCAAACCTTTTGATAGATTAAATAAATACAGGTTATCCATCGGCGGGCTTAACATGAACTGCGGAATCCAACCAGACGGGAGGATTAATGATGGGTTGGATTATATCGGAGATAATCACTAATTGAGGTTAATTAATGATTTAAGTAGGGGATGTAACGTAAATTAGTTTAGGATTTGATTTAACTACTTATTGAGCATATGAATAGGTAAATTATGCACATTTATGCAGGACGTTGAGTTGGTACGAGGTTGGACGTGTGATCTATTTCAGAACGGTCTACATCGAAGGCGGGTACTTCTCCCTTGATTCTTGTAGTTTCTTTTACCTTAAATGCATGGTCGTTTTACTTCCTGAGTAGGTTGCTTTATCTTAAATCTATTTGCCTTGTTTTCCTGCTTGATACTTATTCGTGCTTGACACTTGAGTGATAATTTCAAATTGTTCAGTTATACAGTCTCATCACTTGACTTCTGATCTAAGAGTACCGCGTGTACTATAGAATAATCATTTGACCTATCTAGGGTTTGATTGACATTAGATAACCCTACCCAGTAGATTAGTGCATGTTTATTTACTTTGGTGCTGATTGTGCTTTTCGTATGTTCTCTTATTTTGGTGTTATTGGTGTTTTCTGTTTTCGCATGGTTTTGAATTTAATTGAGGAGGTGGATATTAGTGACATGCATCATAGCATTTAGGCCGACGATCGCGGGCTCCTTGCTGGTTGAGACGGGTCGTCGGGTATATTTTCCTGTTGTGCCACGCTTGGTCGAAGTTGTGTGCAAACAGTTGATACTCCCCAGGTATTTGGAGTTCCCATAGGTATTTTGGGATTTTAAGCTACAGGTATTTGGCTTTTCATATCAGGGCCACGGTGGTCGTGGTGTATTTGCATAGCCCCAGGTTTTGGCGTTTGTATCTTGTCCACTCAACCTAATGGTGGTTGGTGTGTGTACAGTGCAGGTCATGACATCATGTGCATATTATGCATTTGCATTTGCTTATGTTTGTTGCATTTGATTGAGCTATAATTGTTGCATTTGACTAACATGCATATACGGATATGATTTACATTTATTATATGAGGTGGATCTGTTCAGCAGTATTGACAGTTTATTGAGGGAATAGAGGGATTTCTGATCTTGCCCCTACTTGTTACATGGTTTTTAGGTATGTTTTATTTGTATGGATGCATTTTGTTTATGTTCTTTATTCCGGAGACTGTATACCCTTTGTCTATCTTTATGCTTATTTTACCCTTTTATATACCATGCATTTATTTGTTCTTATACCCGCAGAGTTCCATCCGGAACTCACCACCCCTCGTTCTTCTTTTTGTTTCAGGTAGTCGATAGTTGTGTCTTGTACCGCCAGGAGAGGATCCAGCTGCCAGTCTCCCAGTTTGAGTATTTATTTTCATTGGTTATTCGTATACTTGTAGTAGCTTTATAGTATTAGTGTCGTTTTTGATTTTAGTATCGTTTCGGGTGGTCTATGATTTCCTTTGGACGAGTATTTATTTATTTCTGCTGGATTTCAATTTGCTGTGCTTAGTTATTGAGATTTATGTATTATGTTTATTAATTGCCTGTTATTTTATTTAACTGCGTGGTTGTGGATGTGTGAATGCCAGCCGAGTGTGGCTGAGCTATATAGATGTGTTGAGGTGTATGTATAAAAGTTTCAGATTGTCCGCCGTACAGGGGAGGTGTTGCCCAATTTTCGAGCGAGCCCGAGCCTCTGGGGGCGTGACAATTTTTTTTAAAAAAATTGATAATTGGCATATAGTTTGTGAACTCATTCGACAACAACAAGAAACAATCTCCAGTATGGAAATTTGGTATAAAACCTTGAAGGACCTTCAAAAATTTGTGAGGATCAATGCTTAAGCCAAAAGTAAGCCTTTTCTTTCTTTTCAAATGATCGAACAATAGAAAGGAAAATTCTACTCAGCTACATGTTAAACACAATTTGTTTACATCAGGAAGAAAAATCTGAAGATAGAACACAGCAAGAAGATAGAACACAGTAAATATAGTAGCTTCTGAGAGCTCACTCCATTGTTCATCCTTGCTCGGGCCTCAGCAAACATAGTGGCCTCTGTTGCTTTGCCGCAGATTGATGATTGCTTCAGATAGAACACAACTCCAAATAGGTGAAATATGCCATGCGAAACCATGGAAAAGGCAGCAGATAGAACACATTACTTGTTAATTATTGTATACATAGCATTACACTTTTTAAGTGATTTGTATTTGACGTGCAGGAAACTTACAAGACCGTTTAGAGCAGTATCAAGGAGAAGAAACACCAAGTTTAGTGTACTACAAATACTATAAGAGTGATGATAGGGAGAGTGAATTTGGGAGAGTGAATGGGAGAGTGAATAACGTGGCAGTTATTGTATGCACGTCCGATCGACGATCGGACACCATCGGCGGCTTTCGGCCGCCGCCCCGAACCAAACTATACCCTGGGGGGCACGGTGAACCCGTCGGGGATCGTCACAATTGCGATCTCGCATCATTGACCTTCGATTTCGATGGGTTCACCGTTGCCGGCGATCCTGACGAGTTCACCGTCCTCCCAAGGTATAGTTTGATTCGGGACGACAATCAGAGGCCGCCGGTGGTGTCCGATCGTCGATTGAACATGTACACATTAGCTGGACGTCATTCACTCTCCCATTCACTCTCTCAAATTCACTCTACCAATCATTACTCATACTATAAATATGCCAAACCATTGAGACACTGTATGCATCACACTCTTAGGTTGTTTGTTGTCTGGTACTTATTTCTTTTTGGGTAGGTTGATTTATGACTAAATTTACAATACTACAAGTTTTATCCTCATTACAGTGTATCACTTAGAAACTAATTTAAAATACAGATTTGACCTTAAATATAGTGTCTCTGTATAGAAAAATTAAAGATATTAAAATATGGATATGAAGCAATTAAATGGGTGAATCAAGCAGCATGCTCAAGCAATAAATGGGTGAACACAACAAAAAAGGAAAGGAAAAAAAATAGAGAGCCAGTAATGAATCTTCACCTGTCAAATGGGTGGTTGTTAACATATTGCCCTTGAATACTTCACCATAATCCTACAACTTTTTCAACTACAACCTATCAATAAAAAAGAGAAGATTAATAATAATTATGGTCATCCATATATGAACATAATACAAATGAAATATAAAAATGGTAAATTCTTACCAAAACTATCAATTGTTAGATATAATAGTACCAAATTCTGAATTCAAAAAATGTTATGCATTAACTTACATTTTGACCAGATTGATCATCGATCATACTTGGAGGATTCAAATTTGATAACTCATCAATTGTAGAACCCTATAGATCATATGTTCAATGTTAACAAATAACCAAAGTAAAATCATTTAACACCAAAGTAGCAAATGACATCAAATATACAACCAAACCTTTTTCCAAGACTTTACCTTTGTCTTTTTCACAATTTGCTCAATTTTGGATTGTTTTCTTTTCGTCGTTGGACGTCCACGAGACCTTACTTTCAGTGAACTGCGAAACTTTTTTCTCTCATTTGTTGATTCCTCATGTATTCTGTTGCTGTCCTGATGACCATCCAATGAATCATCAATATTTATATCCATAATCCTTTTTTCGCTTCTTTCAATATTCATGTTAAAACAAAGCACTTCTCATCACTTTTTGACCTAAGCTGCCCCACTTCCTGTAACAATGGTTGAAGATTATTATATCTTCGTCTTTCCTCTGCATGACAACAAGAATCATCATAAATATTGGTGATTCATTGATATCCCCGTTTAATATCTTTGCGCCATCGTTCCAAAATATAATTTTCTAGAAGTATAGTGACATTTCTTTTCACTAGAATAGACATCAAATGTCTACATACAATTCCACGAAACTCAAAGAGACAACACAAACACTTCATCTGAAATTATAACTCACTATATTGTACCCAAAAGGAAACTTCTTTTGGAGTTGCTCCCTCTTTTCCATATATTGTTTCTATCACCTCAAAAAAGAGTGTTAACCCTTCTTGCTTCACAAATGAAGTACTACAAAACATCAAACCTCACATTTCATCTTGAAACAACTTGAATATCTTGTTAGTGTAAACACTTTGAAACTGCTTTTCAATTGGATGACCACTAATGATCGGAATGATAGAATTGAAAGATGCAAAATCAGAATTTTCTTCCTTTTCAATCTTGCTTTTCAAAGCATTGTCATATTGTTCACAAATTGTTTCAAAGTTGTTTTTGAATGAACATAATCATCAAAAAAACATTCATAATCTCACTCCTTTGATTTGTAGACATCCATGCCCAAAATTTATACACAAGCATCCACTTATGACGAATTTCATATAAAGAATTCAACCAATCATTTTTCTCTAAGTTAAACGTTTCAATAAAGTTTTTCCAATTGCTATCACATTCGTTAGATGTCAAAGAATTGTAAACAATATTCTTCATGTTTCTTTTCATCAACTTATAGTTGGCATGACTACTAAATTTGGCAGGAAGTTTTTTCATAATATTCCAAAGACATAAATGATGATGAGAGTCCGAAAATACCTCATGAATTGCAATTTCCATGGCTTTGCATTGATCCGTAATAATAGCTCATGGAGCTCGTCCTCTCATGCATGTCAACCATGATTTAAATACTCAAATAAAAATTTCAAAATCTTCTTTGGATATCAAACCACAACCAAGTAATATGAATTCACCATGATGATTTACTCCAACAGACGGAGCAAATGACATATCATAACTATTGGTAAGATATATAGTATCAAATGTAATAACATCAGAAAAAGAATCACATGCAGCCCTACATCTGGCATCAACCCAAAATATATTTCTTATGCGGGAATCCTCATCTATGTCAATCATATAAAAGAAATTTGAATTTCTACTTTGCATACGACAAAAGTAATTATTCAAGGCTTCTGCATCACCATTCCCAAGCCCTAATCTCCGTACTTTGGCCACATAATTTCTATACTTTCATCAAATGATAAATTTTCATAGCCACCAGCTTCAACAACAAATGATTGAAAACTCTTACTCAAAGTTATTCTCGCTTGATTATTCAACTCTAATTGTCTTTTAGTTTGAGAATCTAACACTTTATTACATCTAAAATGTCTTGACTTCCTTGTACTTAATGCATGATTGTGATCAAGTTGAATACTAGTGATGGCACATACTCCATCATTTAGAATTGTTAGATTAATTTTTGCTTTGCAATCCGTTTTGGTACTAGGTCTAGGATAAAAGGAATTTTTCACTCTAAGAACGGATTAACCATTTTTAGAGCATCCAAATGGAAAATACTTTAGTTGACCATCATCTCCTTTTTTGGAGCCTAGCTTTGAAATACTAAACCCAAATCCTTGTGCATATGATTTGTAAAAATCACGAACTTCTTGTTTAGATGAAAAATGCATCCCAACTTGTGGAATATCAACTGCATTTGAATTTGACGAATCCCAACGTTTGCACATCACCCTCATTTAATAGTTCTTGCTCCATAAACAAATTACAACCTAAAAT
>JAGFNQ010010538.1:0-119830 GCA_024364735.1 Boesenbergia rotunda | reverse complement strand
GATGCAATCAGCAAGGCTTCTTCTGTCCACCTTCAAGTGAAGTTTGAACCATTTTTTTCTTTCGTGTTGGATCTTCGATTTTTCTTCCTCTTTCATTTGGGACTCTTCGTCGCTTTCAGACGCCTTGAAGGAACTGCTCGTCTTGAGGCTACTCGAGTGTCGCTTTAGAGGTGGGGTGGTGGTGTAGGAGGCATGAACAACATTTCTTTCCTTGAGAAGCTCGTCTATCTGGATCGAGTATCGCATAGAATAACGATAAGCATTAGGAACATTGCAGTGGCTGGAGGAAGGATATCGAATGATAGAACTTACTTCTTGCATTTCCTGAGTATATCGGTTGGTCATCTCAGTGAATCGTGCCAAAACCTGTTCATCTCACATGAATTCATGAACAATGACCGACACAAACATGTACGAAATATACACAGAAAGACACGGGACAAACCTCTCTATACTCCGTCTCAAACTTAGACAGTTCGGCTCGTTTTGCTAAAATCCTTGCCTCAACATCACGGAGTTTTATCTTTTCCGCTGAAAACTCTTCCGTACACATAACTTCTAGGGTGTAGTTTACACTTTTGAAGAAATTATCACCTTCAGATTTTCATGCGACAGAAACAAAGTTAGATAACATTTGGTAAGGTCATTAAAAGAATAGAACAATAATGCAACGACTGACTTACCATAGACGGCAAATACATGGGTGCCTGCTTTCAGTTCATTTACTTCGCAAGCTTGAAACCCATCAAGTTTCTTGAAGAATGCAGCATTTGGATCTTTAGCAGATGCTACCTGGATGCGAGAAACACATTCCTGTTAGTAAACCAATATTTGGTTTCGGAAATGCTTCTTCCAATGAGTTTATAATAGTTAAGCTTACCAAATTAACTTGATCAAACCGATATACAGGAAAATTAAGGAAGAACATTCCAGCAGAAGTAACCTTTCCAGTTTTGGCGCTGTCTTCCTGCACCAGTCTGGAAGTCAGATGGATACATCACAAGCTATATAGACACTTAATGGACCATTCACCATTTTCTACATGGGAAACTCAAGAATTGACACACTCAACCTTGAGAATGTTGGAATCAGAATCGTCATTAAAGAATGTGGATGGAATAATCTGGTTATAATGAAAATGTTGTGATGGATGCTATATATTAATAGAAAAAGATAAGATAACTACTCATACTACTGTTGATAGAACGACAAAATGAAGGAAACCAAGATAAGATACAATTTACATGTTCAAGATAATTGATATTATTTTATCTTACATGAACCATAAGACCAGATAGTTCCATCAATCTGATCTGCATAGTTGGCAATTTTTGCATTTTATCATGAGAATTTCAGAAGGAACCCCCGCTAATAAAATTATTGCTAAGCTATACAAAATATACGAGGCATTTGTTGTGTCAGTTTTATATATTAAAGTTGAGGCTCATCTCTAACACTAGAGTTGTTAGGAAATGGATTGAACCACCACTTTTACTATTTCAACTTAACTGGAGACATATTATGGAAGTGAATGTGATTAGAACCGTAAAACTCCTTTGCTGCTATGTTAAAGTTGACTGACCGACCATTAATTCCGAAAATTTAAATTGCTAGAAAGTCAACATCTATCATCTATCTGTTATTTGCTGCTAATTTATAAATTACTTGTTGAACTAAAATTTATTGTGCAAGCGCGGGCGTGTATGCAACCATTTTTGAGACATAATATCTTTTACAAGCAGATTAATATTACAACAAAACTAAAAGAATAAATAAAATGATCAAAGAGGAGTATAAGGTGCAATAGACTTATTCAGTGTTTAATCAAAGTGCCATATGAAACCATCAATAGCATCAGATTATTAAAAAGAGTTTGGAAATAAGCAGCAAATGTTTCAAATAACATCTAGCTCAGAAGTAGCATTTAGAACAATATCAATTCATTACACATGCACAGTAAAATCTAAACGCAAAAAGAAAAAAAGCAGCGGAAGGCATTAGTTAATTGATATTGAATTCATAAACATATGACACCTACTTGTAGTGCAAGACTTAATCCACCGTTCTCTTCTTGCTCAAAGTACAACAACTGCACATCAAAAACAAAATTAGTGGAGTTGTTGAGACTTCAGACCATGTACCTAATGCTAACAAGGAATTGATGAAGATATAAAAGATTATCATTGCATTTATGTAGTTGGAGACGGGTGAATCTAAAGCTGCAACAACTATGCAGCAAGCTGTACTGTCGAGACAGTACTTTTCAATCAATGTCATGTTAAAAATCCAAGTGCTAGAATTAGTTATTGATAATTAGTTCAGATAAGACTAGCCAATTGGTAGACCAGGCTATTCGATTAGGAAAAAATATAAGACACTATAAGCTAGGTTAGACTATACATTTTTTCTTCGAAGGAATTAGACAGTTGAAAATGTCCATTTGTAGAAGCCTCAAACTAAAGAAGTATAAACTCAATTAGCATGTTAATTGGCAATATCCACTCTAATAAATATTTAGTAATATACAGGAAGGAACTATATATACTGGAAGAGTCCAATAAATATTTATATAAACACAACAAATGGGTACTAAATAATATATCAAACATTCTATCACAATCCAGTTTAAGATTTTGCAACAACCTTGAATTTGCTCTTTGCAGATGAATGAACTCGACAAACGACTCCCATCCTAGCTTCCCTCTCTGTTATTTCCACTGAATAAAAGTGAGCTGCCTGTTTTTCTACCTGTGCAATTACAGAAAACAACTAAAAAGATTTGCAACAAAAGCCCTATGAAAAAGCAAGAGAAAATGCCATTACCTTTCTTGAAATTGACTGCCCCAATGGAAGTGGAAGGAATGATACCAAGCCATTAAGTGCTTCCTCCAATACAGTTGCAGATACAGTTGTCTTGATTGGAACTCCAAGTTTACTAACATACAGTACAACAAATAAGAAGCAGCAATAAAATCTTTTGATATTTGATTCAGAAACATGGCCACAGGATATAAATTAGTACTAAGTTCCATTAGCTCGCTTTACCTAAAAAGTGCAGCAAACATTGTGTTCACGGTGCCAAGACTTGAAAGATCAAGCTCCAATTCCTGACTATCTGATTCAATAGCCTGGGAAAACAATTTTACCTTTTTAATGTCTTTTAGCTAACATGCAATAGCACATTAACTGAATAGAAGAGAAGAATAAGCAACATTATAGAAGCAGCCAACTTATTAATGATAACGATGTCTTTGGATACAACAACAACAACAACAACAATAATTAACCCTTTCCCACTAGGTAGGTCGGCTATATGAATCCTTTTATGCTATTGAGATCTATCCCCTATTATAACATCATTTATATTTAAATAAATTTCATCTTGTTTCATTGCTAACCAAGTCTTCTTTAGTCTTCCTCGTTTGACGTGTACATTTGTCATAGTTCACATCACCTAACTGAGCATCTATTGGTCAGCTACGTACTTGTTAAACGTGTTTCCCGGAGTTTTTCCTCAATAGATGCAACTCGACTTTTTCACTTTTCATTTCTTATCTTATCCATCCTTTTATATATTCACACATCCACCTTAATATCCTCTTCTCTGCAACTCTCTTCTTTTACTCATGTGCTTGAGTCATAACCCCACATTTAACTCCATATAACATAACATATCTAACTACTATTTTGTAAAACGTTCCTTTTAGGCTTAGAGGTACTTTATTATCACAAAGAACAACCATCCTGCTTGTATTCTATGTAAAACATCTCTCTCAAACCCTTCATCCTTTCACAAAAATGATCCGAAATACTTAAAGCTTTCAACTTGTCATCACTTATCTTAACAATTATCTCATTACATCTAATATTAATAAACTTAAATTCCATATATCCAGTCTTTATTCTATTAAGTTTAAAACTTTTCATTTCTAGTATTTCCTGCCATAATTCAAATTTAGCATTTACTCCTTTACATGTCTCATATGTCTTTGGATGAAGTTAATAAATGAACTTAAACAAAGATGATAGAAAAAAAGATCATAAAATTTGTATCATTAACCTCAAAACCGGATGTGTCATATTGATGTCTTCTGTCTGCATCAGACAATACATTGTACGAGAATGTAACTTCCTTGAAAACCTCAGCTGCCGTAGGATCGTTTGCATTTTTGTCAGGATGATATCTATAAATAAACAAACAAAAGACACATAATCAGAAATTCTTTATGCTGTTACCTTTGCAATATGAAGCACAAAAAAAAAAGTCTATACTAGAGTGCTAATAGCATTAGCATCAAAGGATAATTAAACTAGCAATGTCAGAAAGGATAAGAATTAATTTATCATATGGACGAGTTTGTAAATATAGCAAAGATAAAAATACTAGGATGAGTGTGAAGAATTATTGAAAGAATAAACCAAAAAGAAATTATTAATGTTCAAGAGAAGTTAAGCATAGGTTCAATAGATCACAAAATGAGAGAAAATATGTTGAAAACTATGTATTTTTCAAGAAGACTAATAAATTCAATAGATTGAAGAGTTAACTCTATTAAAGTAAAAGGGTGCAAGGATTGAAAAAACCAAAAAACTGGCATTCAATATAATAAAACAATAATTGAATAAAATTGAATACTATTAATGATATATTATTGCATAAAGAAGATAAGATTCATGTAGCTGATACAAAATAGTTGGGGCCAACACAGCTTGAAGACAATGATAAGGGCAAATTTTGTAGCCCACTCCAAATAGTAGGACAATCAAGGCTTGATATGCGATATAAACAGCTCATATGATGATGTAATATGATTTTGGTTTTCAATTAAATGTGGTAAAACAACATTTTCACTGCTTTAAATGAGATGAAGATGTCATTTAGCCACCATCATATCACCAACAAGCTGTGTTTGTCCCGAGCATTCAACCTCTAGCAGATGTTTAAATTAATCTTTGGATCAAACTTCGGTATTATTCTATTTTGCATAGACTTCAAGCAAGGGAATTAAAGAGATGGCAGTGAACTACAGCCTTCAGATATTGGATTTACCATAGTTCTAGTTAAAGCAATAAACTTACTAGTTTGAATTATATTTACCTCAAGTTTGAGAGATCAGATCTAATTCCACACCAGACTAGTGAACATGAGGAACATGCTGTGAAAGTCAGTTATTCAACTTAAAAGAAAACTTGCTCATAGAATTTTATATAGCTAGTGCAAGACCACTCGGCTATGAAAGTGGACATAATGCAGCAGAGAGTGCTGAAAGGAAAGTATAAACCAGAAAATAGATACATTTTGGCTAAGTTTCTGTTGCCATAATAGGGACAATCAAGACTGACAAATGCAGTATTGCATTGAAGATATTGATGTCAGTTTTAATGATCCTTACACTTCCAACTGAAATATTGAAATCTCAGAAGGTTCTGTGGTTTTTCAATGATAAAAAACAAAGACATCCAGTATAGTGCCAGAAACATAGAATAACAATTTTGAATGCACTTACCAATGAATCATTATCTTATATTTGGCACAGTGTTATTGTAACCAAAACTATCCTTGGCGCAGTGTTTAGGGTTTCAAGGCTCAAATCCAAATCTATAAGGGATAAAGCCTATCTATCAGTCAGTGGGAATATGCTCATTGGTATCCTCCTTTGACACCAAAACTAAGTACTTGCAGAAATTGATTGTTCAAAATAGAGGTAATGTGAACAACAATACTTGCATCATCTGTATGTATACTTCTCGTCGTGAACATTAAGATTCCAGATTTAGGGGGGCAGGAATGATCGTATGCCACCATTAATGCAGATAGGCACTATTGAGGCCATCATATTGTCAAGACATGCAATGTGAGGTTAGTGAAACCAGACAATTCCCTCATTTGGAACTAGACAACTCGCGTTGATCATCATATTCAGTCCACATCTGATGAAGGTTGGAACTCAATTGGAGAAAAAATAGTCAGCTCAAATCCATGCCCTTCACATATGATACACGAAGACACTTCCGCTAAAATTGTTTGAAAATTCTATTAGAAACCTTCACTCACGATTACGAGTCTGAATATAGTAAAAAGGATATAGGCATCAAGAATTTTTACAATTGTGTGTAATTTATGTGTGAAGCACAATTACAACAAGCATATCGATCAAAAGCCAAAATTATTCGAGTCAAAATCAAGGGGAAAAAATCAAACATTCCTCAATTACTAATCCCATAAATCAGAAAAAAAAAGAATATCAAATAAGATATCTTACTTCAGAGCCATCTTTCGATACGCACTCTTGATCTCCTGCTCCGTTGCATTACGGGGGACGCCAAGCACTAAATACGGATCCCTCCTCTGCTGCTGAAGTTGCTGCTTATTAGCATCCCTTTTCTTCTCTGACTTGGCGGAGGAAAATCTCGGCCCCGGCATCTCTCTCGCCCTCAAAACCAACCCAACCTAACCTAACCTCTCCACGCCTGATCTCACTCCAACACCAGATGCAACAAAAACATTTTCTCCATTCGAATCGAGAATCGAGAATCTCGCGCGGAGAACGCAGATCTACACGCCGATCCTCCACCTCTCTCCCGCCCCGTAACCAGCCACAGAGACGAAGGAGATGCCGAAGCAAACGCAGCCGCCTCGAACCCCTCCGTTCCCCTCCGCCGGAGACCGAGAGAAGGAGAAGGAGAAGGAGAAGAGAAGAGGCGGAGATCGAGCGAGAGGATATCGGCGAGGTAGACGGGGAGGAAGAGAGGTCGCGTTCAAGTGCTCCCCACGAACAGTGGAGTTGTTAACCTATCCCTCTCCTCTCACGCCATCCGAGGCTGCGGTTCTAGCTCGCGGAAAGAGTGATGTCCGCACAAATCATAAGCATACGACACATTAGTCTTCGTTCATTATTAGATCAACGGTCATAAATTAACACTACCGTGCGAATGCTCCCATCGGAAAAACATAGTATTTAAAAAAATTTGAAACATGGTTCGACGGACTTAGTTGGTTCTTAGGCACCGGATACCCAACTAACCGGGTCCCGCGGGGAAGTCGATTACACAATCATGTACCTTCTTCGCTGGCGGTTAGGACGACTGGATCCACTTCGAAGGAAAAGAAAAAGGCTGACAGAAGATGGCTATGAGGATGGGGAAATATTTTGGGCGTAAGAGAAGATTTTGAGGTGCTGATTAAGAGGTGTTTAGCGGTGTCGGCGGCTTGATAGCTCACCAAACCGGTATTAAGTGGCTATTTCGATTGGTGATTAATTAGTTATATAAATTTTTTGAGGATTATTTAGAGAAAGGGATTGTTTAATCAACATGACGTGGCGTGAGACGTGGATACAAAAGAAAAGAAATGATGATAATGAGGTGGCAGAAAAATTAAAAAAACATTTTTAATTATCTTTCCTTTATTAGAAACTATCTAAATAACATTTCACATTCCTCACAAGAAATCATCTTTATGAGTAATTTTGACCAAAATAACTAATTTAAGTATTGTGGCCGACTAATCTCCTGATTCAATTATCAGATAAATTGAAAACAATCATTTATGCACACTTAGAGGACAACTACATTATTAACAATGTTATAATTGAAATCATAATCAAAATATTCAAATCCTTACCGACTCAATTAATCTGGAATGTGGATGGTTGAGGGACGATCTCCTCTCGGTTTGTGAATATTTATTAATATGTTGCACACTTGTCGTTGCACTATGTCGGAGTCCCACCATACTATTTATGAAATATGCAACTAGAAAATCATGCCTTAATCACTTTTTTCTTCTAAGCGTAGCGATTTTTTACTATAGGAATTTTTTCCCTAGTGGAATGATCAATTTAATCAATATTGGACTAGATAATAGATAAATCTGGAGTGATCGGTTCGACTCCACGGAAGTTTTCCACAAGTTACTAGGATAAATCTGGAAGCGCTCAAGGTGGGTGATTTAGAAGTCCAGTGTCCCGGGATTCACGTCTCATTTAGAGGAAAAATTCTTATAAAATACGCCAAGGATTGAACTGCGGATGTCTAGGATAGCGATTAGTCGTCTTACCACTGCACCATAACCTCGGAGGCAGAATGATAAATTTAATCGTTTATATGGGAGAATGCTTTCTAATTTATTTTGATGACCATTTAGATTATGACTTTTTACTAAAGGGCGCACCTGAGAATTCGTATTTACCAAAAGGCGTACCGTGGTTTCATTTTTACCAAGCGGCGCATCCATTTTAGTCAACTTTCTCTTATACCCTTCCTGCCAAGAAATGACTTTCTCAGTTCACAATTTCGAGACATCCGAACCACTTTATCAGTTTTCTCAATTTAAAATAATATTTTGTGATTCGGATGCCCCAGGGAGTCGAATTTTTCTCCTTTCTCTCTCAGCGCATCAACGTAATTGTTATTGTCGAAGGTGGAGGACATTGTGTGCGCCCTAGCTGTGCTATAGTCGCGAGCTCATCCCCCCTCCTCCCAATCCCCCCAATCAAAATTCTAGGGAAGTCTCCAAAGTGTTTGCGTATGTCCCTGAGGTAGCTTTAAGTGTTTGCGTTGAAGTTCAGACTGATCGTCAGTCTCTAAAGTAGGGGTTAGAGTTTCTGCACGATTTATTTTTTTGATAATGGCAGAAAAAAAGTCTGTGGGTGTTTCAGCCTCTTCTTCCTTGGCATTACCCACCAAGGTATGTTAGCGATAGTCTTAGGTCAAAACAGCAAAGTTTCTGCACATGTTTAAACTTACTTTTGCTTAATAAATTTGTAATGTATAAAACCTGTAGGCTTCAGATGGCTTTGGATAAAAATTACATTGGTGCAGTGTTTTAGGCCACTTTAAACATTTTTTTGAAGCATTTCAAATTTTAAATGATAGACCCATTGCGAAGACCAAAGAGTCGCCCTTCAGTATTTTTTTGGACATACAAGAATTGCAGCATATCCGTGGAATTTTTGTGAATATATTTGAAAGTTGGGATTCAACATCGCAAGTTTTTAAATTCTCAGGTAACACTTTTAGTTATGAATTGTAAACACTAACTATAGTAAAATAAAACTGGGATAAAGATTGCCTGAAATGATTTAATTTCGATTCATTTCAGTCATTTCATTTCAGGTCTACCGAGGGTCTGAAGTGAACTCATTTCAGGCCCTCGGTAGGCCTGAAATGATTACATTTCAGTCCCAACGTGGGTCTGAAATGAAATCATTCATTCCCACGTTGGGCCTGGAATGTAATTATTTCAGGCCCAAAGTGAAATCATTTCAGACCTATATTCTTGATGATAACTAAATATTTTAAATATTTCAAGTGTACCGGTTGCGTTCACCAGATGAGATGTTGCTTTGTTACTGGGTATAGTGGACCGAGGTGTTTCAGTCCCTATTAATTCAACTAAAGCATCGGGTGACCTCTATCATACTTACTTCTCAAAAGAAAAACAACCTACTAGAACAAGAATTAAGGAGTTACTTAAATATTATTCCAAAAGTGTTGAATCAGAGGATGATGTTTTATTAGTATGTAAATTCTATATTTTGTATATATTTGTTTGTGTTTTATTTTCGTCTAGTACATATAAGATCCCTTTAGATCTTGTAGATATAGTAGATGATTATGAGAATCTTGCTAGATTCAACTGGGTGGAAGTCATCCATCAATTTTTGTCTCCACAATTAAATAAGATTGGGAACTTATTTTCAACAACTCAGGGATACCAGACCAGCACCAACCTCCCTTACCTAAAGGGATTTGATGGGATTTTGGCAGTGAGTAGAATTTTCTTGTTAAATTTTATAATATTTTGCTGTCGTTAATGTATTTGGGTGGAAAACTTGGTGTAGGCATGGTTTTTGGAGCATGTACCAATTCAAAAACTATACAATGTTCAAGGACCCCGAATAAATGTGGAGGAATATTCCTTCGCATATTAGTAGGGTGAGGGCCCTTGTCGACCGATTCTAGCCCAAAGAGGTAATTATTCTAAACTGTGACATATCTTAGTTTGATATGGAGGCAGTAACATTTGTGTACTTGTTAATTGACAGGTGATGATTGAAATAATTCCTAACCTAAGTGAAAAAATATTGTTTGAGAACCTTGATATCGGTGATGACATTCCACAACCAATGGAGACATCACAAGGAGATGAAACAGAAGTTGTAAGGCAATGTGGTGACTGCATTCTTAAAGACAACCGAATCAAGGAGCTAACAGAGGAGAACATTTGTTTGAATGAAAGGGTTAAGGAATTACTTTCAATAATTGAAAAAAAGGGCATGGAAGCTCAAGAAAGCTATCTTGTAGTCGATCCTCTTTCTGATCCAGTAGCTTGTAGAACAAGGAGAGGACGTGACCGAAGTCGGTATGATTACAGGGATACTCCAATTGACAGTCCATTATGGCACCAGCTATTACCTAAGGGGAATCGGAGAAAGAAACAAATATTAGATGTCATGGACAAGGGAAAAACAAAAATTAGTGAGGATGATATGGATGAAGCAAGAGAAATCATAACTGTAATGGAAGCTATGTCTGAAAAAGACATAGAGAAGGAAACAAAAAGGATCTCCGAAGTCTACAAAATGAGACAAGACATTGATGTATGTGATTTACTTTCATATAAAATAGTTCAATTTTATTAAATTTGGTCATTAATTAGTTTTTTTAAATTTATCAATATAGTTTGTGAAGAAGCATTTTATGAATTCAAAGAAGAAAAATCAAGATAAATAAGTGGTCTACCTGGAGAACCTAAGGTAAGTTATGCCACATAGTTTAGTTAATATATCTTGTTCTTAATATATAATAATCTTATCAATTAACTTGGCAGGGTGACAACTCAATTTATTTGAGAGGATGCGCCCTTTGCTTTGAATATGCATTCATTCTTAAAAATCCTGAATGGAGAGGTTTTTACAAAAGACGAGATAATTGATGTCTTTTGTAAAATTCTATTTAGGGGAGCATCTGCATGTGGTAGGCCATACAACAAGTCAATATATTGTTCAACCTTCTTTACAATAAGTGATCTAAATAAATTTAGAAGATATATTGTAGAAGACCTAATATTATGATTTGGTTATTAATAATTTTATCTGTGCATTTTTTAGTTATCAATAAGATTCTCAAGAAAGTTTTCCCTGCGATAAGTGATGAAGACAGATATGATAGATCAAGGGTTTAGATATATTTTAAGACCTTTGTGGAGTGATAATGCACACTTTCACTTATTGGCGGTGGATACAGAATCCATGACTTTCAATCATTTAAATTCTCTTGCTAGTGGCCGTAAATATAAGAATGAATTTGACTCAGCGGTGAGCAACTATTATTCATTTTTATGTTAATAATTTAGTCTAAAATGACATTGATGGTGATTTTTAAATTCATGATATTAATTACAGGTAAAAGAACTAAAACAATACACTCGTGAGGAACATACGACTATTCATCCATATCTACAAAGTCATCATCCCTTGGACAAATGGGCCTCCGTCAGACTAAATTGTCCCCAACAAGAATATAGGTAAGTAAATATGGATGAGTTTAAATTTAAAAGTATTTTATAAACCCACTGATTGAAATCAAAATTACTGTTGTGTTTTTCAGCGTGGGTTGTGCCTTTTTTTTGATGCAATACGTTCGATGTCTCCTATATGATGAGAAGATAGATTTCAAACAAGGAGACATGAGGAAAATGAGATTTGATCTCACAGTTAATATTCTGAGGGACATGTGTTGTAAAACATGAGACTAAATATCCATGTATTATTGTCAAAAACATCCTATGCTGTTGTTTGAGCTCCAGTTGTATGGAAAAAACTAAATATGTAGATGTTGTCATATTAATATAATTGTATGTTAAGAAAAATAATTGTGTGATGTTGATTCACCTCTAGTTGCTGCAATGTTCTGTGCCAACTGATATAGTAAGATAACATAACTGATAATGATTGAGACTAAGTTTGGACACCAGAAATAACATCTCTTTGGTAAACTCTAAATAGTGATATCGAGTATTGACAAATCCAAGTATCGAAGGTCCATCAGTGGGTTTCCACCGAAACCCACTGATGGACATACAACACTCCTATTGCAACAAAATCTGAAAATATGACTTCATGATCTGCAAGGAATTGAATTTTTCTATGCATTCTGTATTTAGATAGTATCCAGATTTTGTCTACGATACATTTAATAAACTTGTTTCCAGTTTGATACAATTGAATAATTAAATAAAATGAGAGGATTTTGTCATATCTTGTACAATTATATAGAATATTATTCTATAAATCATTATTTTAATTAATCATGATTAAATTTTATATAAAATAATTTTAAAATAGGGATACAATCTGGAATCCATGTTAGGACTGAAGTCAATTTATTTCAGGCCCACGGTGGGCCTGAAATAACTTTATTTCAAGCCCAACGTGGGCTATTTCAGGCCCAACATGGGCCTGAATCACTTGATTTCAGGCCCAAGTTGGGCCTGAAATAATAATAATTCAGGCCCAACGTGGGCCTGAAATAATTTTATTTCAAGCCCAATGTAAGCCTGAACTAGTATGACTTCAGGCCCTCTGCTAACCCTAAAACCCCTCTAATTTCAGGTCCTGTGCAAACCAAATATGAATATTCTTTTACAATAATCAAGTGAGTAAAATATATGAAAATGATCAAAATATTTGTAGTTGTATAGATGTATAAATATGACTACATCTTTCTGTGTCAACTGATGTGGTTAGAGAACATAACTGATAATTATTGGTACTAAGTGTGCACATCAGAAATAACATCTCCTAGGTAAATTCTAAATAGAGATATCAAGTATGGAGAAATCTAAGTATCCTAGGTCCATGACTGGGTTTGGGTGGAAACCCACTGATTCAACCTAGAAAACTCCTAGTGCAACATAATTCATAATCATTAGAAGTTTGGACACCAAAAATATCATCTCCTAGCTCAATTCTAACTATTGATATCGGGTTTTCAAAAATCTAAATATCCTAGGTCCATCAGTGGGTTTGGGTGGAAACCCACTGATAGACCTAAAAAAACTCCTATTGCAACATAATTTATAATCGTTAGAAGTTTGCACACCAAAAATACCTTCTTCTAGCTCAACTTTAACTATTTATATTGGGTTTTGAGAAATCCAAATATCCTAGGTCCATCAGTGGGTTTTGGTGAAAACCCACTAACAGACCTATAAAACTCCTTTTGCAACATAATTTATAATCATTAGAAGTTTGGACACCAAAAATACCATCTCCTAGTTCAACTATAACAATTGATATTGGGTTTTCAGAAATCTAAATATCCTAGGTCCATCAGTGGGTTTCGGTGGAAATCCACTGATAGACCTAAAAAACTCCTATTGCAACATAATTTATAATTTCATGAAGTTTGCACATCAAAAATACCATCTCCTAGCTCAACTCTAACTATTGATATTGGGTTTTCAGAAATCCTAATATCCTAGGTCGATTAGTGGGTTGTGGTGAAAACCCACTAACAGACCTAAAAGACTTCTATTGCAACAAAATTTATAATCATTAGAAGTTTAGACACCAAAAATACCATCTTCTAGCTCAACTATAACTATTGATATTGGGTTTTTAGAAATCCAAATATCCTAGGTCCATCAGTGGGGTTTGGTGAAAATTCATTGACAGACCTAAAAAACTTCTATTGCAACATAATTTATAATCATTAAAAGTTTGGACACGAAAAATACCATCTTCTAGCTCAACTATAACTATTGATATCGGGTTTTTAGAAAAGCAAATATCCTAGGTCCATCATGTTGATGCAGTCTGGCTCTGATTATTATTTTGGTGTTGACACCGATTTTAGTTTAGGTGGATGATTATTGATTATGATTATGTCCTGATCGGGGATCAGGCATGGTATGGAAAATCCTAGCCTGGAGGGTTAGGTGTTGAAAATCCTAGTCTGGAGGGCTAGGTGTTGGAAAATCCTAACCTGTAGGGTTAGGTGTGAAAAATCCTAGCTTGGAGGGCTAGGTATTGGAAAAGTCCTAATTCGGAAGGATTGGGTGAAAAGTCCTAGCTTGGAGGGCTAGGTGAAAAGTCCTAACTTGGAGGGTTAGGTGCAAATTCCCATCCTGGAGAATTAGGTGAAAAAGTCCTGGCTTGGAGGGTCAGGTGCCTAGCTTGGAGGGCTAGGTTGGATGATGTTCTAACTCGGAAGGGTTGGGTGAAAAGTCCTAGCTTAGAGGGCTAGGTGAAAAGTCCTAACTTGGAGTGTTAGGTGCAAATTCCCAACTTGGAGAGTTAGATGGAAAAATCCTTAGCTTGGAGGGCTAAGGTGGATGAATTCCTAGCTTGGAGGGCTAGGTTTGAGTCCCTGGATCGGTCTGGTGACCGATTAGGGACATTGCACGCTGCTCCTTCATGGATTGGTCTGGTGACCGATCCAGCAATGTCTGATCGGACTGATGACCGATTAGGTAGCACACAGTAAGGTTGGGAACCTACTGGGTGGCTCCTGATCGGACCGGTGACCGATCAGGGAGCAGGCTGCTTCCTCACTGCCTTGCTCCTGATCGTTCACGGTGAGTGAGTTCCCTTGCTGATCAAGTCCTGGATCGGTCCGGTGACCGATCAGGGACTTTGGATCTGATTAAAAAATCACTGTTCATCTGTCCTGATCGGTCTGGGTGACCGATCAGGCTTCACTCTGATCGGTCTGGGTGACCGATCAGGCTTCACTCTGATCGGTCTGGTGACCGATCAGGATTCACTCTGATCGGTCGGGTGACCGATCAGGCGTGTACAGCCGCGAGAGTTGGGAATCCCAGCGAAGCAATGGATCAGTCTGGTGACCGACCCACACGCCCTGGATCAGTCCGGTGACCAATCACTTTAATTCAAATTGCGCTGTCAGACGCTCTGATCGCGTCTGATCATATCCGATTTGCTGCCACTTACATCTGATATTTGATTTACTGTGTGATACACTGCTCTAACATTCTGGTTAAGCTGCAGGTGACAGGGGAGGATTCAAACACTCAAGGAGAGGTCAATGAAGGCTTTCCTTGGAGCAGGTTTGTCCGATTCTCCATTTCAGGTTGCAACGGCCGAGCTGCAGACTGGAGCCGAGACTGGGGCTTGGTTGAGGGGATCTCAGGAAGACCAGAGAGGGCTCAGTGGTAGCTGGCGTTGGCAGTGAGGTAGCTGGAGGCTACGGAGGATGTTGTCACCTGGTGCTGTGTGGAGAATCAAAAGCGCGGAAGCTAGCTTCGTGGAAGCAGTGAGTTCAAATACAGTCTTCTTGCTGCGTCTTGAGTTCTCCATTCCAAGCTTGCTGCGTTCTTGAAGTTTCATCACTTTTGAGCAAGCTACTGATTTCGAGAAGCAATCATCCATTACTTGAGCGCTTGAAGAAGAGAACAAGGAGGTTGGAGTCCGACAGTGGGAAGACACGAAGAAGGGTTCTTGCGTGAGATCGCCACTGGGTGGAGCTCAGGGAAGCTTGCTGTGTTCTTGTCCTTGCTAAGTGTTTGAGTAAGATCCTTCTAGTTGTTTCTTTGTGCTTAAACTTTATCTGTGATTGAAACACTGTGGAGAGATTTCTCCACCGAGAAGGAGGTTGCTTCCTATCCGGTGATAACCGAGGCTTGATCTGCCGACGATCAAGGGATCGCCCACCTTAAGGGCACGCCACGGAGTAGGGGCAAGTTATCCCCTAACCTTGTAAACCCTCCTTGTTAGCGATCTTGCTAATTGTGGTTGTTTGTTTTCGGTTTCTGTTTTGGTTTTCTGCACTGCTCTATTGCTTTATTTCTTCCGCTGTGCTACTGATAAGATTAAGTGCAGAAATCTTTATAAGTGCCAAAGATAAAAGAGATTGGCTATATTCACCCCCCTCTCTAGCCATCTGTATCCAACAAGTGGTATCAGAGCTTGGGGCTCTGTTTACGGCTTAACATCTAAGAGTTATCAACAAGATGGCTTTGAGAGAAAGCTTCTCTACCACCCGACCTCCATTCTTTGACGGCGCCGACTTTCAATATTGGAGATCAAAGATGGAATACTATTTGAAGATGAATATCCACACTTGGTTCGCGGTGAAGGAGGGATTCATCCCTCCTAAGGATGACGAAGGCAAAGAACTCGAGTCTTCACGATGGACTGCCGAACAAACGCGAAATAGTGAAGCCGACGCGAAGGCGGTTGTCACTCTACAATGTGGCTTGAACAAAGATCAACACATCAAAGTTGGTCCTTTCACAAGTGCCAAGGACTTGTGGAACAAACTCATCGAGCTTCACGAGGGCACCCGGTGTTGGAGACGAGATGGCTATAGAGGGGGGGGGGGGGTGAATATAGACAATCACAATTTCTTTGCTCTTTTACTCTTTCTCTGCACTTAGGTTAGCCACAGCGGAAGCAATACAAGTATAACAGCAGAAACAGAAATACAGAGAAGAAAGAACAAACCACACAGTCGCTAACTCAAGGATTTACAAGGTTCGGGGATAACTTGCCCCTACTCCTTGGCGTGCCCGTGAGGTGGGCGATCCCTTGATCGTCGGCAGATCAAGCCCCGATGAACACCGGATATCAAGCGCCTCCTTCTCGGTGGAGTAACCTCTCCACAAGCTGTCTCAGTAGATGAATACAAGATTAAGCACACGAGACGCTCGAGAAGGGAAGCTCACAAAGCTCTCACAGGAATGCAACAAGATCGCTCAAGAACAAAGCAACAGAGAGCACGAACACAGCCCAGCAACAACTTCCCAAGTTTTCTGTTTGTCTCGCCTCGTCTCCTCTGCCTCAGCTTCATCACTTAAGCTCTGCTCACCATCACAAGCTTCATCAGCATCCACTGAGCCAGCCTGAACCCACTGACCTCCCTGAGCACTCAGTCCACTGAAGACTCCCTCTCTAGCTGAGCCTCCGTCAGTCGCCAGCTGCGTCAGTTGCCCGTTGAAACCTGAGAATGAGAAACAGCCAAACCTGCTCAACGGAAAGCCTCCCATTGACCCTCCTTGAGTGTTTGAATCACCTGCTATCACCTGCACACTCCAACAGAGGCTTAGCAATGCATATCAAAATATATCAGCAATGTATCAGAGAATCGGTAGTGAAAACAAACGCGATCAGAGCTTCTGACAGCGTATTTGAATTAAAGTTCTGCGCCTGATCGATCACCTGACCGATCAGAGAGCCTCCTGATCGGTCACCAGACCGATCAGGCTGGTTCCAGACCGATCAGGCTCCGTCCTGATCGATCCCCAACGCTCAATTAGAAATCGCGATTTCTTTGAGATTCTCCTGGACCGATCACCAGACCGATCCCAGGTCGTGGATCGTTCACCTGACCGATCCACCCTTATATTGGGCGATTTCTGAGTTTCGCAGGCTAGGCCTTCTGATCGGTCAACTGACCGATTAGGGTGTCACCTGATCGGTCAGCAGTCCGATCAGGTCATCACTAGATCGATCAGAGAGCCTCCTGATCGATCTTAGTGAGGAGCCCGCGAAGCTGGATCGTTCACCAGAACGATCTGCACAGTGATCCTGATCGGTCATCAGACCGATCAGGAGCAGTTCAGCAAGGGAACTCAACCTCACTGCTCGCTCCCTGATCGGTCACCAGACCGATCAGGCGCCAGTCAATGGGTGAAACGCATACTCCCTGATCGGTCACCAGATCGATCAGGAGCAGCACAGTAGGTTCCCAACCTGACCGTGTGCTCCCTGATCGGTCACTCGACTGATCAGTCATCGCTGGATCGGTCACCAGACCGATCCACGAAGGAGCAGCGTGCCAGAATCCCTAATCGATCACCAGACCCATCCAGTGACTCAAACTTAGCCCTCCAAGCTAAGTTTCCATCCACCTTAGCCCTCCAAGCTAAGGATTTTCCATCTAACTCTCCAAGTTGGGAATTTGCACCTAACCCTCCAAGTTAGGACTTTTCACCTAGCCCTCCAAGCTAGGACTTTTCACCTAGCCCTCCAAGCTAGGACTTTTCACCCAACCCTTCCGAGTTAGAACATCATCCAACCTAGCCCTCCAAGCTAGGCACCTGACCCTCCAAGCCAGGACTTTTTCACCTAATTCTCCAGGATGGGAATTTGCACCTAACCCTCCAAGTTAGGACTTTTCACCTAGCCCTCCAAGCTAGGACTTTTCACCCAACCCTTCCGAATCAGGACTTTTCCAACACCTGGCTTCACTACAGGACCCGGCTTCACTCACCGGGATTTCCAACACCTGGCTTCACTCACCAGGACCCGGCTTCACTCACCGGGATTTCTAATCACCTGGCTTCACTCACCAGGACCCGGCTTCACTCACCGGGATTTCAACCTGCTTCACAGCTAGGACCCGGCTTCACTCACCGGGATTTCCAACACCTGGCTTCACTCACCAGGACCCGGCTTCACTCACCGGGATTTCCAATCACCTGGCTTCACTCACCAGGACCCGGCTTCACTCACCGGGATTTCAACCTAGCTTCACAAGCTAGGACCTGGCTTCACTCACCAGGGTTTCATGCCCAGTCCCCGACCAGGACCTTAACCCAAATTCACTCAACCAAACTTAAATCATTGTCAAACACCAAAACAACAACCGGGCCAGACTGCATCAACAATCTCCCCCTTTTTGTTGTTTGACAACCCGATTTAAGTTTAGGTATCAATCAATTGAAGTCCGGTCAATTCTCATAAGGGAATCATGATCCTCCCCCTATAATAACCATAAACTTAATCAGTCATTCTCTCCCCCTTTGTCAAACATCGAAAAGGGTATGGTTATTAAGTTTGATCATACCTCCCCCTCAAACACGGGTCTCTCCCCAAACCCAGAATAATCAAAGGATAATTTTTTTTGAATCGCACATGAAAACATATACAGAATAATATCATGGTCAAACATGTATATGTTTCATATGACAAGTAAGTCAAAGGATGATTTTTGAATTGCATATGAGAGACATATACCATAAATGTATCATGGCAACAATGTGTATGCATCATATGACAATAATTATCGCAGTTCCATCAGACTGATGATCGATACAGAAAAATTTTTGATTTATCTATGAACGATCAATTTTCAGAAAAATCTCTGTAATTCTGATTCGTTCAAGATCGGACTGCATTAACACTTGGATTTCCATGTGAAGACATATACAGAAGTATATCATGGTCAAATACGTATATGCTTTATAGGACTAGTAAGGAATGCATCTGTATCTGAAACATAGTCCTGATTGGTCTCCGTGACCGATCAGGTTCGTTGATTATGTGATACAGAAAAATTTCTGATTAGTCTGGGGGGCGATCAGATTTCAGAAAAATTTCAGAAACTCTGATACGTTCCTGATCAGACTGCATTAACAATTTGCATTCCATAACCGAGGAGTAGACTCTATTAATATTCGATATTTCAGAAACAATTCCGAAACACGACATTAAGAATAAGAGTCATGACTCAACAAACTCTTTCTTATGAATTTGAACATTCCAACATAGGTTTGTATCAAATCATTATTAAGTACTAGGTTTGTATCACTTGAACAAATTTGTGCTCCCTTAGTACCAGGTTTGTACCAATGGAAGATCAAGTATATTTCAATTTGACTTGGTTTGTATCAGATTTGTGTGTATCAGTATGATCAGTAATCTGATACAATTCGATGAAAATTGATTGGTTTGAGGAGGTTTTGGATCAATTTGGAACGATCTGGGAGTTCCTTGATCAGAGTTGGTCTGATCGGTCACCGGACCGATCAGAAGCACCCCTGATCGGTCGGTGGACCGATCAGGGATGATACAGAATGGTTTTTCAGTTTCAGAAACAAAATTTCAGAAACTGTGAAATCAGCTTTGTTTCAAATCTCAACCATTCCTAAACCCTAATTCAATTAATGTTAATCCATTTGGTCCTAAGGGTTCCCTTAATCAAGATATATATCTTCATATCTTGCAACATGATTCATATCATACTTGAGAGTGTAGCTACAACTACAAAGTTCAAAGCATGATTCCAGAAAGCATGGTAAATTCGAAAGCGATTAACATATGATTAAATTTCAAAACATGCCTATATACTACCAGTATCGAGGCATGATCAAGTTTCATGATACAAAAGATGGGATCAAATTTTCAAATAATGCTTGTATCAAATTAGTATCAAAACATGATCAGGCTTTCTAACACATGATTGTCCGACATGCTTTTATCTCATTTAACCAGTTTCAAAAACATTTTAAAAACATGCATTCATGTGTTATAACACATACAAGATAATCATGACATACTTGGACTTGAGATAAGACATTTCATAAACCATAACTTGCATGAAAACACAAATTGCAACAATACAACCAATTCTTTTAACCAATTCATGCTAAGAGCAAGTTATGTGTGAATCTAAACTCTTCATGCAATTTTTCCAAAACTTGTAGATTTATTTTGAAGCATGGATATACTATCATTCATTGCATGAAAATGTCCTCACTACTCAAGTGAAATTTCATAAATCACTAGCCAAGAGATCATATTGTTATAAGAACTAAACCAATGGAGATCAAAACATTTAATTTGAATTTTCCATAACCACCATATGAATGACAATTTTTCCTTGGTCATGGGTTTGGAGTACCAATTATCAACAACCAATGTTGATAGATACTCCCCCTTAATTAATGCTCATATAATTCGAAAAATAGAGGTTTTGGGTACCCAAATTTTGGGACCTAATGAATATTCAATGAATGACTTTGGCACCCATGCCTTAGTCAATTTCTTTCTAACCTTTTGAACCCTAGAATTATTTTGTGATCTAAAATGGGTTCTAGACATCAATGACATGAAACTTGATTCTTTAGGTTGGTAACCTAAGCCAACCTTGTTGTAAACCGCTTTTGTGAATTTAGTATCATGTCTAGAGTTTTAGAGCTAGTTGAAAACTTCTCAAGAATATTCTTGAGGTTTTCAACTTTGCTCTTCAAATCCTTATTTTCATCCTCAAGGGATTTGTCATGCAAATCATTAATGTCCTCAACCTTAGAGGATTTCAATTCTTTTACCTTCAACCTTAATGTTTTGACTTTGGCCTTAGATTTCTTTAACAATTTGGTTAAACATGCGATAGCTCTATAACACTTATCTAACTCGGGAGAAATTACCTCTTCATCATCCGAAGATGATGAAGGCGCGGTTGAGGAGTCACTTGATTCATCACTCTCCTCCTTTGACTCTTGTAGTGCCACTAGAGCCACGTGACAGTGGATGTCCTCCTCCTCCTTGTCAATCTTCTTCTTCCTTTTGTTTCCTGCCACAATAGAAAACCCTTTCTCCTTGAGGCCTTGGCTAGAGATCTCATGTAGCTCCATCTCACAAAATAAGTCCTCTAACTTGACAAAAGATAAGTCCTTGGAAACCTTGTAAGCATCCACCATGGATGACCACAAGGCATTCCTAGGAAATGATTTGAGAACATACCTAATAAGATCTCGGTTCTCTACCTTCTCATTTGTGGAGTGTAGACCATTGAGGATTTCTTTGAATTTACTATGAAGCATACTTACAGTGTCACTTTCTCCCATTGTCAAATTCTGTAGTTGACTGAGAAGGAGGTCCCTCTTGGCTATCCTTGAGTCCCGGGTGCCCTCATGAAGCTCAATGAGCTTATTCCAAAGGTCTTGGGCTGAGGTGAAGGGGCTAACCTTGATTAGTTGATCCTTGGTCATCCCGCATTGCAAGGTCATCACAACTTTCGCATCAGCTTCTCCCTTGCGAACTTTCTCAGCCGACCATTTTGATAAATCCAACTCTTTTCCTTCATTATCCTTTGGAAGAGCAAAACCCTCCTTGACAGCAAACCAAGTGTGGATGTTCATCTTCAAGTAAAACTCCATCTTCGATCTCCAATATGGAAAATCTGTGCCATCAAAGAGTGGAGGTCGGTTTGTGCTAAGTCCTTCTCTCGTTGCCATCCTTGTTGTAAGCTCTCGGTTGTTAATCCGTTTGAACAGAGCCCCAAGCTCTGATACCACTTGTTGGAGACGAGATGGCTATAGAGGGGGGGGGGGTGAATATAGACAATCACAATTTCTTTTCTCTTTTACTCTTTCTCTGCACTTAGGTTGGCCACAGCGGAAGCAATACAAGTATAACAGCAGAAACAGAAATGCAGAGAAGAAAGAACAAACCACACAGTCGCTAACTCAAGGATTTACAAGGTTCGGGGATAACTTGCCCCTACTCCTTGGCGTGCCCGTGAGGTGGGCGATCCCTTGATCGTCGGCAGATCAAGCCCCGGTGAACACCGGATATCAAGCGCCTCCTTCTCGGTGGAGTAACCTCTCCACAAGCTGTCTCAGTAGATGAATACAAGATTAAGCACACGAGACGCTCGAGAAGGGAAGCTCACAAAGCTCTCACAGGAATGCAACAAGATCGCTCAAGAACAAAGCAACAGAGAGCACGAACACAGCCCAGCAACAACTTCCCAAGTTTTCTGTCTGTCTCGCCTTGTCTCCTCTGCCTCAGCTTCATCACTTAAGCTCTGCTCACCATCACAAGCTTCATCAGCATCCACTGAGCCAGCCTGAACCCATTGACCTCCTTGAGCACTCAGTCCACTGAAGACTCCCTCTCCAGCTGAGCCTCCGTCAGTCGCCAGCTGCGTCAGTTGCCCGTTGAAACCTGAGAATGAGAAACAGCCAAACCTGCTCAACGGAAAGCCTCCCATTGACCCTCCTTGAGTGTTTGAATCACCTGCTATCACCTGCACACTCCAACAGAGGCTTAGCAATGCATATCAAAATATATCAGCAATGTATCAGAGAATCGGCAGTGAAAACAGACGCGATCAGAGCTTCTGACAGCGTATTTGAATTAAAGTTGTGCGCCTGATCGGTCACCTGACCGATCAGAGAGCCTCCTGATCGGTCACCAGACCGATCAGGCTGGTTCCAGATCGATCAGGCTCCGTCCTGATCGATCCCCAACGCTCAATTAGAAATCGCGATTTCTTTGAGATTCTCCTGGACCGATCACCAGACCGATCCCAGGTCGTGGATCGTTCACCTGACCGATCCACCCTTATATTGGGCGATTTCTGAGTTTCGTAGGCTAGGCCTTCTGATCGGTCAACTGACCGATCAGGGTGTCACCTGATCGGTCAGCAGTCCGATCAGGTCATCACTAGATCGATCAGAGAGCCTCCTGATCGATCTTAGTGAGGAGCCCGCGAAGCTGGATCGTTCACCAGAACGATCTGCACAGTGATCCTGATCGGTCATCAGACCGATCAGGAGCAGTTCAGCAAGGGAACTCAACCTCACTGCTCGCTCCCTGATCGGTCACCAGACCGATCAGGAGCCAGTCAATGGGTGAAACGCATACTCCCTGATCGGTTACCAGATCGATCAGGAGCAGCACAGTAGGTTCCCAACCTGACTGTGTGCTCCCTGATCGGTCACCCGACCGATCAGTCATCGCTGGATCGGTCACCAGACCGATCCACGAAGGAGCAGCGTGCCAGAATCCCTGATCAATCACCAGACCGATCCAGAGACTCAAACTTAGCCCTCCAAGCTAAGTTTCCATCCACCTTAGCCCTCAAAGCTAAGGATTTTCCATCTAACTCTCCAAGTTGGGAATTTGCACCTAACCCTCCAAGTTAGGACTTTTCACCTAGCCCTCCAAGCTAGGACTTTTCACCTAGCCCTCCAAGCTAGGACTTTTCACCCAACCCTTCCGAGTTAGAACATCATCCAACCTAGCCCTCCAAGCTAGGCACCTGACCCTCCAAGCTAGGACTTTTTCACCTAATTCTCCAGGATGGGAATTTGCACCTAACCCTCCAAGTTAGGACTTTTCACCTAGCCCTCCAAGCTAGGACTTTTCACCCAACCCTTCTGAATCAGGACTTTTCCAACACCTGGCTTCACTCACCAGGACCCGGCTTCACTCACCGGGATTTCCAACACCTGGCTTCACTCACCAGGACCCGGCTTCACTCACCGGGATTTTCAATCACCTGGCTTCACTCACCAGGACCCGGCTTCACTCACCGGGATTTCAACTTAGCTTCACAAGCTAGGACCTGGCTTCACTCACCAGGGTTTCATGCCCAGTCCCCGACCTGGACCTTAACCCAAATTCACTCAACCAAACTTAAATCATTGTCAAACACCAAAACAACAACCGGGCCAGACTGCATCAACACCCGGGACTCAAGAATTGCCAAGAGGGATTTGTTCCTCAATCAACTCCAAAATCTCTCCATGAAGGAGAATGAGTCGGTAAGTGAGCTCCATAGCCGGTTTAAGGAAGTCCTCAATGGGCTTCATTCAATTGATGAAAAGGTTGAGAATTACGACCTTGTGAGGTATGTCTTGAAAGCATTTCCAAGGAATGCTTTGTGGTCATCCATGGTGGATGCCTACAAAGTATCCAAGGATTTATCTATTGTAAAGTTAGATGATTTGTTTTGAGAGATGGAATTGCATGAAATGGCTAACAAAGGCCCCAAGGAGAAGGGGATTGTCTTAGTTGCAGGGGACCGAACCAACAAGAAGAAGAAGGAGAAGAAGAAGGAGAAGGAAATCTCTTCATCTTCATCCTCTTCCGAATCCGAGTCCTATTCCGAAGAAGATGGCAGTGACTCCTCTTCATCCGAAATGGCGAACTTCGTGCGAAGGATGATGCGAAGGGACCGACGATTCAAGAGAAGAGGTAACTCTAGTGAATCCAAACTTGATAAGACTAATGTCTCTTACTTTGAGTGTGGTAGGAAAGGACATTTCAAGAGTGAATGTCCAAAACTAAAGAAGAAGGAGGAGAAATCCAAAAGGAAAGAAGAAAAATCCAAGAAGAAGAAGGCTTTGAAGGCCACTTGGGATGAGTCATCCTCAAGCTCATCCGATGAAGAGAAGGAAGAGAAGAGCACAAGGCAAGTGACACTCATGGCTCTTGGTGAGGAGAGCAGTGATGAATCTCCAAGCTCCTCAAACGCGGCTTCATCATCTTCGGATGATGAAGAGGTAACTTCTCCCGAGCTTGAAAAGTGTTATAGAGCAATTGCATGTTTAACTAGTATGCTTAAGAAGTCCAAAAATAAGGTTAAAGCATTGCAATTAGAAATTGATCAATTGAAAGCCTCTAAGGATGATAACATTGATGATTTACATGTTGAACTGCTAGAAGATGAAATTAAATCATTGAAACTTGAAATTGAAAATTTGAAGTCCTCTAAGGTTGAGGAAGTCAATGATTTGCATGATGAATTGCTAGTAGAGGAAAACCAATCATTGAAGAGTGAAGTTGAGAAGCTTAAGAATATTCTTGGGAAATTCTCAACTAGCTCTAAGACCCTAGATATGATCCTAAATGCCCAAAGAGCGGTTTACAATATGGCCGGTATTGGTTACCGTCCTAAGGAACCGTCATTTGTGTCTCTCATGTCTAGGACTGATATGAGACAATCTAGGACACCCAAATTCCAAAAGAAAATGGTCAAGGCATGGGTGCCTAAGTCATGTTTAGTTGATGCTTTAGGTCCCAAGGTTTGGGTACCTAAAACTTCTATTTTTCGAATTGTGTAGGTTATGATTGAGGGGGAGCATCTATCAACTTGGTTCATTGATAGTGGATGCTCCAAACACATGACCGGGGATAGATCATTGTTTACCACACTTCACAAGAAAAGTAGAGGTAATGTATCATTTGGTAACAATGGTAGTCTTAAGGTCATAGGGATAGGAGACATTCAAATATCTGAATGTCTTAGAATTTCAAATGTCCTTCTAGTCAGGGGGATGAAATTTAATCTCCTAAGTGTGAGTCAATTGTGTGACACGGGTTACACAATTGACTTCCAACCAAGTCAATGTCTAGTTAGACAAAATGACACCTTGGACACGGTACTAGTAGGAGAAAGAGTAGACAATATTTATCAAATTTCATTTAAAAGTGCTACTAATGTTTCTGCTAAGTGTTTCATGTCAAAAGAAGAAGAGTCCACCCTTTGGTATCGGAGGCTAGCACATGTGAACATGAAGAACATCCGGAAGTTGGCCAACAAGGGACTAGTCCGTGGCTTACCAAGCATCAAGTACGAGAAAGACAAACTTTGTGATGCATGTCAAATGTGTAAGCAAACAAAATCTGCACATAAAGGTAAAAGCGCTGTATGTACTTCCAATGCATTAGATTTACTTCATATGGATCTATTTGATTGTAGTACTATCATATCATTGAATGGAAGTAGATATTGCTTTGTGATCATTGATGATTTCACTAGATATACATGGACTTACTTTTTAAAATATAAGGACCAAACCTTAGATATTTTCATTTCTTTTTGTAGAAGAGTTGAAAATGAAAAATCATCAACCATTAAGACAATTAGAAGTGATCATGGAGGTGAATTTCAAAACCAAAGGTTTTTAGAATTTTATCAAGATAGAGGTTATAAGCATGAGTTCTCTACTACTAGAACACCACAACAAAATAGTGTTGTAGAGAGGAAGAACCGTGTTCTTCAAGAGGTTGCACGAAGCATGCTCAATGAGTACTCACTCCCGAGTTACTTGAGGGCTGAAGCTGTAAATACAGCTTGCTATGTGCAAAACAGAGTCCTCATCCATAAGTTCTTAGGAAAGACTCCCCATGAACTTTGGTTTGGAAAACCACCTACGGTTAAACACCTTAGGGTGTTTGGTTGTAAGGTGTTCATTCTAAACACCAAGGACCACCTTGGAAAGTTCACGGTAAAGGCTGATGAAGGGATACTAGTCGGGTATTCCCTCGTTAGCAAAGCCTATCGAGTCTACAACAAGAAAACTAGATTAGTTGAAGAGTCTTCTGATGTGGTTTTTGAAGAAATTCCAAAATCAATTGACCAATCAGAAAATGTAGAAGGAGTTCAACTCGAACTTAGGAGACTAAGTTTGAATGAAACTCCAAGTGTTGTTGATGGTGATAAGTCTGATGACGGTGAACCTAGACAACCCATTGATCAGCCGGATCCTGAGGCTGAACTTGCGTCTAGTGGACCCGCACAAGAAGCACCACCAACACCAAGGCAAACTAGATTAGCCTCTAGTCATCCCCAAGACCAAATTGTTGGAGACATCCATCAGGGGGTTAGAACTAGATCATTCTTCCGGAATGAGGCTAATGAAGTTGCCCTAATTTCTGAAATTGAACCTAGGAAAATTGATGAAGCATCAAGTGATCCCGATTGGATCATTGCAATGCAAGATGAACTAGGTCAATTTGAGAGGAGTGAAGTTTGGGACTTAGTCCCTAGACCCAAGAAGACCACCATTATTGGAACCAAATGGGTCTTCAAAAACAAATTAAACCACAAGGGAGAAATAATTAGAAACAAGGCACGCTTGGTAGCCAAGGGCTACAGTCAAGTTGAATGCCTTGATTATGATGAGACTTATGCTCCCGTGGCACGATTAGAATCCATTCGATTGATGCTTGCATTTGCAGCACATCGTGGCTTCAAGTTATATCAAATGGATGTCAAATCGGCCTTTCTAAATGGTTTAATTCGAGAAGAGGTCTACGTCGAACAACCTCCGGGGTTTGAGAGTACCGAATCTCCAAACCACGTGTTCAAGCTCAAAAAGGTACTTTATGGCCATAAACAAGCACCCCGAGCTTGGTATGAGCGGTTGTCGACATTTCTAATTGAGAAGGGCTTCGTTAGAGGTCAAATAGACCCTACACTATTTCTACGAAGAGATGGTGACAATATTTTTGTAGCCCAAGTATATGTCGATGACATAATTTATGGCTCAAACAATAAGGGTTATTTGAATGAGTTCATTGGACACATGGAGAGTGAGTTTGAAATGAGTCTAGTGGGAGAGTTGACCTTCTTTCTTGGACTTGAAATCAAGCAAATTCGCGATGGTATCCATGTGCACCAATCAAAGTATACACAAGAAATGCTTCGAAATTCAACATGAGTGATTCAAAAGAGGTAACCACTCCTATGGCTACAAACACAAGACTAGACAATGATGAGAGTGGTAAACCCGTTGATTTGACTCAATATCGGAGCATGATAGGCAGTTTGCTATACCTTACAGTTAGTCGACCTGACATACTATTTGCTGTGGGTATGTGCGCTAGGTATCAAGTTTGTACCAAGGAATCTCATCTAATTGCCGTTAAGCGAATTTTGAGATATCTCAAAGGCACGATTGGAGTCGGTCTATGGTACCCCCGTACCGAATCTTTTGATTTAATTGGCTATACGGATTCTGACTACGCTGGATGTAAGTTGGACCGAAAAAGCACAAGTGGGGGTTGCCAATTTTTAGGCTTGTCCTTAGTAAGTTGGTCAAGTCGGAAGCAACATTGTGTTGCTCTCTCCACGACCGAGGCAGAATATATCGCCATGGGAGAGAGTGTATCACAATTGTTATGGATAATACATACTTTAGAGGACTATGGATTGAGTTACAAGGGTGTGCAAGTGTTATGTGATAACATAAGCACAATTAACTTAACCAAGAATCCAGTCCATCATTCTAGGACCAAACATATTGAGGTGCGTCACCACTTCATTAGAGATCATGTAGCTAGGGGCGATATTGTACTCTCACATGTAGAGTCCAAGTCAAACCTAGCTGACATCTTCACTAAACCACTCCCCGAAAATGAGTTTAGTTTCCTAAGATGGGAGTTGGGAATGTGTCGTGCTTTATAGGGTTGAATTGCATTCAAAACCCTTCATGATTATTTCGAAATTGTTGGGAAACAATTGGGTAACTTTGGGAACATCTCACACAAACTATAAGGTTTACCAAAACGTTTTTGCTTGCTAGAAATGGGGTGAGATGTTAGGATCAACTCAATTTCTCAAAATGTTAATGCATCCCTTGAGAAATTAAGTTGCGAGATAATAATCACGGTGGTGACCAAGTATGGGAAAAACCATTGCATAACATATGTGTATATGGCTCCATGATCATACTTGGACATTCCAATCAAGGAAACTTGATTGGAACATTGGATTTGATACAAACTTAGTTGAAATTGCTTGAGTGATTGTTGATTGAGTTTGACTCCATTTAGATGGATCAAAGTGATTGTTGAACCTATAAGGACTTTTGATCCTTGTTCAGGGATCAATTTTAGTCATGAGATCATATCCATGTTCAATAAACTTCATCAGATCTCGTTGGAAAGATTCAGAAATTCTGAAACTGAACATTTCAGTTCGTATCAGGGTGTATCAGGAACCCTAATCGGTCACCGGACCGATCAGGCATATGGCTGATCGGTCTCTGGACCGATCTGGCTCCTTCCTTTGGTGATCGGTCCACAGACCGATCAGCGAGGCAAGCAGTGACCTTCCGGAATCTTGACCAAGTGTTCTGCACTAGCCTGGATCGGTCTCCAGACCGATCTGGCACCCTGCCAGAATCGGACCACAGACCGATCAGGAGGGTTCTTCTAAAATCATCCGACTCTACTGTCCCCTCCCTGATCGGTCAGCCGATCGATCAGGATCCTTCCTGATCGGTCACTAGACCGATCAGGACCAGGCCAGTCTGATCAGGCCAGAGCCTGATCGGTCTGGGCTCCATCAGATCGAACGGTGATCCGTTCAGGTGCATTAAAATCTGGTTGGTGGACCAATCCACCAACCGATTAACTCCTCCCAAAACCCTTCACTCTCGAACCCTAGCGCCGAAACCTCCCATTCGCGCCACCTTTGCTTCGTGCGAGAGCTCTCCAGTGCCTTCTTCTCCCTCCTTTTCGTGCATGCGAGTTGGTGTGAAGGTCTCTACGGGCATCCCTGTTCTCAGCAAGTTTTCGATTTGCTCCAGTCTTCTGCGTTTCTGTCTTGCGCCGAGGCTTCTTCTGCGCAAGCTTGTGCTTCCAATCTTCAAACCAACCTCAATGGCACCAAAGTGAGTTTTTGGCTTCGATTTTCTTGTAAATCAGTTCATAAAACTATGTTTTGAAGCTAAGCATAGTTTGGTGTTGTTCGTGGTGTGGTGCCGTGATTTCTTGATTTGGCCGTGACCCATCTGTGTCCCATCTTGATCGTGATCAATTCTATCTTCTGATTAAATTGTGTTCTTTTGTTCATTGTCATTCTATGATAGGGTCTTATCGTTCATGACTAATCTGGTTCATATAATTACTCTTTGGTGATCAACCTGTGTCCATCTTAATCAATTGATTCACATTATCTTTGTATGATCAATTCAACTCGTTAGAAAGTCTTCCAAGGGCAGAGAGGCTGCAGAGGGCAGCTCCAAAGGGAAAGCCACCTCTTCCTCTACCCCTTCCAAGAGGCTACAGCCCTCTTCGAGCTCTAGATTTCCAAACGCCGCCTGTGAGCAGTCTTTCCAATCAAGGACTTTCAAAATGCTATCCTGTCGATCCATAGACGTTCCTTTCCTGACTGAGTACTGTCCATCGATCATGGAGATCGTTACTTTTTACAATCTTGGGTTCCTCCTCTCCTTAGAGCAAACCATCAACTATGACCTAGTCTCGGAGTTTTACAATAACCTTCAGCAGGGTCCTCAAGGTGGTTTCGAGTTCACTACTCGAGTCGCCAAAAAGACTCTCGATTTTTCTTATGACATACTTGCCGATTTTCTGGGTGGTCGACGATCACCAAACATGTATTCGATCTATCCCGAGCTTCCTAATCCCCTACTAGCACCATTTGCAGATGTTACCCCTGATTCTGTCCATCAGTATTTCTTTGGTCATCCCCGCCCAGACTGTCTTGATGAGGTTGGCCCTGACTTTCCTACCTTTGCTGCACTCCGTCTTTCTCCCACTAGCTACATATTATTCAAGATCATCACGAATTGTATCCTCCCAATCACCTCCAAACCTTTAGCTGAGATCCGACCCTATCACTGTCTGATGCTCTACGGCATGCACCGCCGTTTGGACTTCGATATCATGGAGAGCATCTTCCAGTCCATCCTATCTTATCGAGAGTCCAGCCGACGCACGGTCTACATGCCTTTTGGTCACATCATCACCGACTGGCTCATGTCAGTAGGTGTTGATGTCACCAAGGGCCGGACGATGCCTATGGTACGACAGGATTGCAGACTTGGCCGGCGAGCATTCGCCAAGTCCGGCATCATTGTTCGGGGGCCCGATCGGATGTTGGTTTGGAAAGATGGTAGGGTTCTTGGTGAGTTACCAAGGGGAGGTCCACAGGTTCAGGCCCAGCCGCTGCTGCTGCTGATGATGACTATGACGAGCCGGATCCAGATCTGCGCTGGCAGATCTCAGAGCTGGATCAGACGCTACAGGAGTTTGTTCAGTTGAGGGAGACAGATCGCGAGGAGTCTCGGTCAGGTTTTCGCTCTCTTGATTGCCGACTGACCAGGATCGAGACTTAGGTCTCGGGGACCCATACCCTCCAGCAGACATGGTATGATGAGTGGCGCAGCCACACATTTCCAGGAGGTGCAACTTCATCGAGTACTGCACCTGGGCCTCTTGCTCCTACTGATACCACGATGGATGATCTCGTGGACGATGACATCCCTCCTGCTGATGGTTGAGCTTGGATGCTTCTTACCTTTCTCTGTGGTCTGTATGGATGATTTGTGTGACTTTTGGGCTGTATGCCATGTGACTTGACTGTGCTGACCTTGTGCCACACGTATCTTGCTACTTGTCTGGATATTTGATGCTTTGACTTGTCTGACTTTGCCTCACATGCTTATCTACTCTTAGTATGCCTATTGTTGATGCCATGTTGTTTATATGACTGTGATGCATGTGTATTGCATCTTGTGTTTTATCTGGGTATTTTATGGATTTCCATGATTATGCTTCTTGTTGATGCTATGCTATATTATCTGCATCTTTGATCTATAGCTATGTTCNCGCCACATGTTTCTGATAGGCCATTAACTGGTCTGGAGTTGCACCTTCTGGAGGATGGTTGGGAAGTTGTTCTTCAAGGATATAAGCAAGCTTTTCTGCCTTGAGGACTATCCTCAGGTTTCGAAGCCAGTCCATGATGTTTGACCCAGTCAGCTTATTGGTGTCTAAAATGGAAAGCAAATTTAGAGAAGACATGATCAAGTGATTATCCTAGAAATACAAATTGAGCTTATGTGAGAAGAATGATAAAGAATGCATCAATATACATTAATTAAATCCTATTTATTTTTCGAATTGAATAACCCTTTTTATCAATTCGGGAGATCGTAGGAACATCTCCAAATAGGTTGATATCCAACCATAGATAAGAACAACCATGGCTAGAGTCCATCAAGTTATTCTTAGCTATGAAGGTAGGTAATTATACCGATTACATATTATACATATGTAACTATCACATTATGCTATCAACTAATTGAATGTTTGCATAAATCATTGGGTTGTTAACTCATTAACAAGTATGCAACAATATACATAGCACCCAACTGCACCTCTCATTACATCGACCTTGGCTGTGGCACAACAAATCGATGCTCCAAGCTTAAGACTGACCCATTAATCAAGAAATAGTTCTAATATGGTTGGAGCTCATTCAACCGTTTAGTCAGGCTTGGATGTGTCCAACAACCAAAACTAAGGATTGACCTCTGACTCCAACTATATTAATCATAAACTAATTCCATGGTTTGAACATGTTGAGGTTCAAGCCGGGCATGGATGTGTCCATCAACCCAAACGAGAAACAAAACTCCGGTTCTAACCATATTAATGGAAGGTGTTGGCCTTAATATTTTATAAGGGGTTTTGGGTCTCATCCTTTTCCTTTTAAGCACATTCATGACATATAATTATGTCATGTTCTAACGATTTCCTTAATAAAGTATGTATGTGACTTAATTTATCAAGTTTCATTAATTGAATTAGGAACCGGATTTCCTAATTCTAATTTCATACTTTATTCAAGGAATTGTTTTGGGAAACAATTTCCTAAATTGTCATAATCAATTTCGGAAATAATATGTTTAAGACTTTGATTTCTCTAAATCAAATCTTATTAAATTAAGAGACAGATTCCCTTAATTCAACCACATATTATTTACATGAAAATCTTATTTAAGGAAATAAACTCTATAGGAAACAATTTTCCTAATTAATTTTGGAGACAACAATATGTAAGAGCATCACCTCATAAATCAAATAAGGAAATTATCGTTTGAGAATCACCTCAAAAATTTCCAAGATTTGATCACATATTTTATTTATGGATAATTAATTACAACAAATTATTTACTTTGGGTGGCTCCCCGAGACACTCCCCAAAGAAAAGAAATTTGTAATTTGGCCTGCTCCCCGAGGCATAACCAAATTAAACTTGACAATTAAAGAACTTATTAATAATATAATTTGGATGGCTCCCCGAGACCTACCCAAATCAATTTTAACAATTCATATTCAAAATGGGAAATTAAATTATAACAACTAACTTTAATTTGGGTGGCTCCCCGAGACACTCCCCAAAGTAAAGAATTTTGTTAATAATTTAAAAACCAATTTGAATTTAATTGTCAATTAATGTTTCCACAAAATGTCTAGACTTTCATGAAAAGAGGGTGCCCAAAATTACGAGCTTTTCATAAATGGAAAGTTTCCAAAATTAAAAGGTTTTCAGAATTATTGTAAGTTTCTGGTACAAAAAAAACTTACGTATTTCCAAAATTGAAAAATTTCCAAAATTAGGAAATTTCCAAAATTGGAAATTTTCCAAAAATGGAATGTTTTCACAATTATCATAAAATTTCAGAAACAGAGATATTTCAAAAGTTTGTGAAATTTCATGAGGATTTCCAAACTTTGAAATTATTAAATCTAAAATTTACCATATTTGTAAAGTTTCCATAATTGAAAAATTTTCCAAAATTGAGATCATGACAAAGTTTTCCGCAAAACTATTATATGATTATGTCGAACACTAACCGGCTCTGATACCACTGTTGGGACCGGGTGCATGCCGACGCGGACACGTATTGTAATTGTTACATAATTACATGCAGCGGAAACAAAAGCATGAATAATTTCCTAAATTATTCTAACACATATCCTAAGCATGCAATGTGTTCACATAATCGTAATATAAAATTTTTGCAGAAAAGGAAATTACTCTACGAATTACCTTGCGTAACTTGGAAGAAGGGACGAGATCCAACCGTTAGCGTCCCTTGAAAGCTCCGCCTCTATTCGTATCCACGCCAAGTATCATCGGGATGACTTCGCTAAGCCACGAGTTTCGTGTTCACGAGAACTACTAGATTCTCCGTGAACACCACGAAAACCGAGAGAGTAATCAAATCGAAAGACTCACCACCAAGGTTGGCCGAAGAGGAAGATCGTCGCAAGGAAGAACTTCGTCGCCTTGATGCTTCTCCTTGTGCTCACGGCAAGAAGAAAGAAGGAAGGTCTATGGCCGACCAAGAGAGAGGGAGAGAAGAAGAGGAGAGAGCCCAAGCGATTCTTGGATGGATCATCTTCCATGGCACCCCTTGGGTCCTTTATATAGGGAGAGGTTTCTTAATTCCCAAGCAAACCTCTCCTTGATTATGGAATAATTTCTCAATCAATCCATAATCAAGGCTCTCATGATCAAGCTTCTCTTCTTGATTATGGAATAATTTCTCAATCAATCCATAATCAAGACTCTCTTTCTTTTGGCAGGATTATATAAAATTTATAAAACAAACCAACCATTGGTTCATTATATAAAATTTTATAAAACAAACCAACCATTGGTTCATTATATAAATTTTATTAAACAAACCAACTCATGGTTCATTATATAAAAATTTATATAAAATTTATATAACCTTTTATAAAATAAACCAATCTTTGGTCTATTTTATAAAACAAACCAAAATAGCCTTATCCTCTTATGGTGGTGGCCGGCCATGACAAGAAGAGAGGAGGCCCCTTTCCTTTGCCGGCCCATCTAACCCCAATTGGATCAAATCCCTTATTGAATTAAACTTATTTAATTCACCCATTAAGTCTTTAAAAGACTTAGCCATTCTATGCTTCCGATGCGTCTGAAATAAATTCAGTTTTGACTATTGTTTGGACTTACCAAAATAGTCTATCTCGATTGGAGAATCCAATTCTTATCTCGTTTAAATCCTTCAAATTACTCATTATGCGTGTGACCAAATAGGCTTTCAATTTATGTTGGCCATCCATAATTAACTAATTAATTATAGAACGATCATGAGTGGCACCTAGTAGTACATCATGATCCCCAATTAATTGAAAGATCAACAGTTGACCTCAGAAAGAATTCTGAAACCCTTCAGCAGCTCTAATGAATCGTGCCCCATTCCCTTCACCATCTTATACCCACTTGGTTCAGGACATGGTCTGTGTGTGTCAGTCCCCACTAGGCTGACTACGTCACACCTAGCCCAAGTAGTGTCTTTCTCGTCCTTTGGATTTCTAATTACTCTCATGTATTTAAGAGACTCATACTCTAAACATGACATGCTCTGGCCAGAGGCTTTGAGTAACAATCCGACGATAGGCCTGGGTATACATCTCCTCGCAAGGAGTGGTGAATCCTTTGTAGGTTGTTCAAACATCTTCGGGCACTTCGGCTTATACCCAATCATCCTGGGTCCACACCTCCTTGGAGATGCTTGCTTAAGATGTCAAAGTATAAGTCTCCATGACCAAGATGACTTGAACACCGCAAGTCAAAGAAACATCGCACTTAAGCTACAGTAAGAACTTCACTGACATATCTATATGTAGACTACCATATGAAGTTTTACAGCCAGTCACTCCAATGAACTAGTTCCCTTAACTAGTATTCATGTTTATCTCCGGACATCTCAATGTCACCAGCCACTGAGAATCAGCTGATTAGAGAATAACCCATGCTAGTCTCAACAGAATTGTTAGTGTCCGTATTTATCAATTCATCGGCTAGGGACAATTTCAATACTTCACAATTGCACATGTAGAGATAATCACTAGTTGTGAATTCATCACAAATTCTCTCATGCTGTGAATTGTATTGCGGACATTCAGTAAATGAGCTTAAGATCTTAATCAAATAATCATGTTACTCAAATAGTGAATATTCATTTATTAAAATAAATGATTACAATCATAAGGCGATTGCCTTAGGACACTTCTCTCATATCACTAACAGTTAGCTCTTAGTTTTGGATATGTCTTACATTTTTAATGTTGTTTAGTGTTAAGTGAAAACTTAACTTGGATTATGATTAGAATTGAAAATGGGAGAAGACATGGATTAAGGGGGAGGTTACCTCTTAGGGTTACTATGTCTTATGCTTTTTCAATTTCTATCTTTTGCTATTGCTATTGTTGGCTGTTATTTATCTCTAAACTTAAACATATTGCCAGGCATCAAAAATGGGGAGATTGTTGGGGCAATCGGCCCTTAAATGATTGGAAGGTCATGATTTTGATGTGTGTGGGTGAATATGTTTAAGGTTAGAGTGTTATGTTGTATTTGATGTGTGTGATTGAGTTTGCAGGACTTGGAGAATCACACATGGTGGACATATCCAAGGGACGAGAGCCGAGGGAGGAGAGCTCCAAGGCCAAGCCGGGAAGTGGACTTCAAGGGCACACGTGAAGGGTGGCATGGAGGCAAGCCAAGGGAAGGCTTGCGTGCGCATCCGAGGGACGATAGCCAGAGGAAGAGGACTTCAAGAGGCGAGCCAAGGGAGCAGACCTGAAGGCATACGTGAAGGAGAAGGTCCGGAGTGGCTGGGACTAAGCTGGGAGGCAGGGCAGTCGACTGTCAAAACTCACAGAGAGTTTTCGGCCTCGAACCAGTCGACTACCCCTGGGGCAGTCGACTGGTATACCCCGAAAACTAGCCATTGGCTAGCAATTAATGCTAGACCAGTCGACTGCCCTTGGGGCAATCGACTGGTGCGAGGCTGGATAGACTGCGAGTTTGTCCTGTTCTCCTATAAAAGGAGCACCTTTTTGCACGTGATCGGTATGGTTCCGTACAGTGTCGAAGTACTGCTCGTTTGAAGAGTGTCTTCTACTTCCTCTCTCTCATTACTGCATTCTGTAAAGAGGAAGATCTACTGTAAAGGTTACTCTGCTTGAAGGAGAGTTTTCCATAGTGAAAGTGGTGCTCGCGGCGTGGATCGTTGGATTAGTCACCCATCTGGGTGGATACCAAGTAAAATTTTCATTGTTAGCATTGTTTTATTCATTTGCATATTATTGTTTCCGCTGCGCTAACGAAATTGTAGAGATCCAAACAAAAAGTGCTATTCACCCCCCTCTAGCACACCAAAGACAATCCATCACCTCTTCCACACAAGAGCAAGAAAAGACTCCAATCTCCACCAAAGCCAAGTCAAAAGAGCATATTACAAGCTTTGGTTGCAACAAAAAGGGGCACTACAAGGATAAGTGCCCACTAGGTAAAAAGAAGGTAATTCCTAAGCCCAAGTCCATTTAATTAAATTCTAATATGGGTTGTAGGAATGAGGAAGCTCAAAAGAAAAGAAGGAAAATTCGATGCTTCACATGCGGGGAGTTAGGGCATTGTCATACAAAATGCCCAAGGAAAGGAGAGCTTAAAAAGATAGAGCACCTTAGGAGACGGGAGAAAGGAGAAAGGAGAAAGGAAAAGGAGAACGCATCAAGGGGGAGCCCCAAGGGTAAGGGAGGTAATCCCCAACTCTACTTATGCTTCAAATTCTTCCATGAATGCTAAAAATGTGAATCATTGTTTGCCTATGCGTGTTTTTGGTTTTAAATATCATAATAGGAATAGAAACACTATTGCGTGCCAAAACACAAAACATTCCATGCTTCATGATAAACCTAGGACTACAAGAACTAAGGATCAAGGCATCAACCATAAGAAAGGGAGACACATGCCTAGAAAAGTGGGTAGACCTAGGAATGATCAAGTTAGGTATAGTGATTCTAAGGTTAGGAAGTTAGAAAAGGAAAATCAAGTTTTGAGAGCAAAACTTGATAAATTAGAGAAAAACCTAGATAGAGTCATTAGAGGGTCCAAGGGATTGAATGTGATACCAAAGGATCAAAACCATAGAGATGGTAGGCAGGTCTAGGATACCACCCTAGGAGGGCATGTGTTACTAAAATGTCATATTCAAGGATGCCCTATAACTATGGTGGAGAAAAGATCAAAAATGGCAAAGGAAGGCCATTTAAAGGAAAAGAAAAAGAATTGACCGAGAAAAAGGTCTATAGGGTTAAGAGAGTAGTAGTGGAAGGTCAAGAAGCACCGGAGAAGCACCGGTGTGGTTTTGCATTTGTAGATGAGTTACCTAGGGAGGTAACTAGGGCTAGGAGTTCTAGGGAAAGCTCTAGAAGCTAAAATGGGATCCATGGTCAATGGATCTCAGGTGGTTTTCTTCTAGGAGACTAGATGAGCTATGAAGTGTGCCAAAGGATTTAAAAGGCTAAGGTTGGCCTTAATCCTAGGGAATTGGCACACTAAAAGGAAGATTTATGGAGAAAAAGGTGAAAAAGGGATTATAATTGAGAGAAATTGGTTATAATGTGAAAATACCATATAACTTGATGCTATTAGTGTATTATGAATAAGTATGGGAGGAAGCATCAAGAAGAGGTCCAAATTAGAACATATAGTTGAGTTTAAATGACTCGATTTGGATAGTTTTGAAATTTCTACCAATCATGGGATCCAGAGTGAATTTGATTGAAAACATATTTTTCCCAAGTAGATATAGGATCTACAAATCTCTCCACGAAATTTTAGATTTTTTGAAGATTTGTGGAATTAGTTAGACATTTCTAGTTAGGACTGGAAGACTGGTTTTTCAGTATCAGTCGACTGCCCCTAGGGCAGTCGACTGGTCCTAGAGTGAGAAACACTCTATATGTTTTCGCAGTCGACTACCCTGGGGGCAGTCGACTGGTCTGCGGGTTTTAAGTTGGATCGGGTCACACGGGGGTGGCCAAACCTAGGGTTTTGGCATACCACCCCCAGTGATTTCTTCCTCCTCCTGACTCCTCTCTCATTCTAAGCCTCCCTCGAGCTCTAAAACTCTTCCCTAAGCCTTCTCTAACCCTGATCTAAGATCTAGGGCTTGTAAAACTTCCCCTCTCAAGTCTAGAGTTCCAAATCATCATCATGAAGCGATTAGCAAAGAGGTAACGGTGTTTCCAGTTGATTTTGTTCATTTAAACTATGTTTTGGAACTAATGTGACAATTTGTGCATGTTTTCTGTGTTTTCTTCCCTTTGGGGGGGGGGTGTTTGGTATGCATGCATGTGTCTATTACACATTAGGGTTGTTTCTATGAGGCCAAGGGGTGAGGGTTCATCCCACCAAGGTCGACAAGACCCGGGAGAGTCTAGGTTTAGGTCATTAGAGTGTAAGAAAAGATTTGAGGAAAATGAATTTGTGCCAATGAGCTGTCGGTATTTGAATAAAGCTTTCTTCCAAGAAAAATCCCCACAAATAGCCAAGATGATTACCCACTTTGGGATAGAACAACTAGTTTATTGCCAACACGACATTAACATTGACCTATGCAAAGAATTTTAGGCAAACTTGACTTGCGTTGACTCTGAAAATAACCTTTATGAGTCAAGAGTAGCCGGAGTTCCCATTCCTTTCACAGCCATGGTTTTGGCTATATTTTTGGAGTGCCGGACGTCAAATAATGTGAACACTTATTTTCCTAATGTTGTTTAGCCTTTTGAGTTTCCTGATGTCACCATAGACCAAATTCACATGCACTATTTTAGGAGGCATAGGCATGAGTCAGAGCGCATCTTTCATGCCAAGCCTATGAGTCCCTTCAGTCATGTGTTATATAAGATTGTTTTAGAGTGTCTTCTACCCATCGTCACCAAGGGAAAGGCTAGGATCCGACTGCCTCATCTAGTGGTGATGTATGCCCTAGAGAGGAGGTTAGATATTGATGTCTCCCTACATGTATTTACCTCCATCTGTCATTTTTCCCAGAGTGTCAATGGGAAAATCTACATACCTTTTTGCCACGTTCTGACCAAGTTCTTCCAGTTACGGTTTGATATCCGTGTGACTATCGGTCAAGTCAGGCACCTATCCAAGGACTACGATCAGATTGGCACACGCCAGCTGTCATTGGCAGGCATTGAGTGTCGACAGGGGGCGTTTGTGTGGAGGCAGCGTCCAGAGGCCTCTAGCTCGGATGAGGAGCCTACTTAGATGATTACACGTGCGGAGTTCACTCAGCTTCGATCAGATGTTCACGGGCTCCAGGAGGACGTTCATGGCATCCGGGAAGAGATCCACGGATTTCAGTAGACGTAGACGGCGATCCAGGGGGAGGTGCATGGCCTCACGGAGTTCTACCAGGGATTCCGGAGCCAGCAAGACGTTATGTACGAGATGCTCCGGCAGCTGCACCTGACTTATCAGGCCCCACCTCCTCCTCCTCCTACAGGCGACGATGACATGATGTGATGGGATGACACAGGATTTAGAGCGGCTTAGTGTTGAGAGTGTTTTTATTTGCTATATTCTTATATCTCTCAAACACTCCTTATTCTAGAATTGTATTATTTTGGTGACTTCGGGGCTACAACCCTTGTGATACTATTATGATCCTTTCTTATTTTTATTTTAGCATCATGTATGATACATTTCTATTTATGACATGTTATGGTTTTTATGTCATGAGTTGATTTTGGCTTGCATTATTTTATCTATGCTTTGATACATGATTTGACATGTTAAATTGTATTGATGATACGCTATGGTTTTTAAATCTTTATCTATGCTTTCTTGATATGTTTTGAAATCTTATATTGATTGTCTTGCCTAATTATATTGGTTGATATTAACTATAAAATATTTTCTAAATAAAGGCATAAGAGGGTTTTCATGTAGGATTCTCTAGGCTTAAGAGATAAAGTGGGGGAGTTTTTGTTTACATGAAAAACCTATGAGAAAAAGGGGAATTGAGAACCAGTGTACGTGCAATACCATAATGGATGGGTTGAGCAAAAGAATGAAAGCATATATAGGTTTGAAAGTTGATACAAACATGACAATTTTTAAGGATTTTAGGTTTTTACCAAAAGTCAACCACATTTGTTATTTTTCATGAAAATATATTTTTTTAGGGTAGGATATACTCTAACAAATGTGCTTGCAAAATTTCACATAAAATTAGAAAATGGCGTATCAGTCGACTGCTCTGGGGGCAGTCGACTGGTAGTTAGGACAGAATGTTATTTGGTGATTTCTGAGGGGGTTTTCAGAAAACTGGTAAGTTCTATTTAGCACCAGGGGTAGAATTACTTGGGGCAATCTTTTTGATGGTGTCAAAGGGGGAGAACTTGGGTGTTAACTTAGGTTTGGATTGGAGCGTAACTTTGGTTTGTGAAACTTGGTTGTTAAGTTGGGAGAACTTAACGTGGTGTTGGCAATGAGAATTGAAAAATGGGAGAAAGCATAAGTTAAGAGGGAGGTTGCCTCTTGTTTGTTATGCTTTGTTTTGCAATTGCTATTGCTATTTTTTTTTTTTGCTATTGTTGTTATGTTTACCTAACTTAACATATTGTCACACATCAAAAAGGAGGAGATTGTTGGGGCAATCGACCCTAAGATGATCTGGAGGATCATGGGGTTTTGATATGTGTGGTCAATATGGTTAAGTTAGGATTTATTGTTGGACTAATATGTGTACATGAGTGTGCAGGTGTATAGGTACATATGGACTTGGTTGATGTCTTCAGGTGAAGGATGGGATGGAGGCAAGCTGAAGGCTTGCATGCGCATCCGAGGGACCATGGATAGCAGGGACGATGAGCCGAGAGACACAGACTGATAGATCAAAGATGTTTACTAGAGGGGGGTGAATAGTAATTTTCTAACCCCTTTCTTCCTACACGGTTAGTTGCGCAGCGGAATATACAATAAAAACAATTAAACAAAGACTAACCAATGCTAATACGGAAGATTTACTTGGTATCCACCCCGGACGGGTGACTAATCCAAGAATCAGTCGGTGGATCACGCCCCGGATAACCTCCGGCTAACTCTGTCGCTCCTTGTGGGTGGAGAAACCTCACCACAAGACTTCGGACGCTATCTGAGCACAAAAAACTACTATCTCACTTTACCCAAGTGAGTTTCGTCAAGAGATAGTAGTCTGAAATGAGCCCCTTTAAATAGGGCTCGAATCTGAAACAGGCGCTACCAGTCGACTGCCCCTGGTCCCAGTTAGATTCGACCGTTGTCGTACAACGTTCGAATCTACCAGCCTGTTCCAGTCAAAACCAGTCGACTACCCTCAGGGCAGTCGACTGGTCCGAGTCCTAAGCCTAGGGTTACACTCCCGAGTACATTTCACTCGCACTCGAACCCTTCCTGGCTTAGCCCCTGAGTACAAACACTCATACTCAGACCCTCACAACTCAGTTGACTCTTCACCAGCAGCCTCGACTGTTGCCTTCATGCCCTCTTCATCTTTGGCCCTCGTCCATCGGATGTGCACACACGCCTCCAGCTTGCCTCCATGCCACCCTTCACGTACGCCTCGAAGTCCGCATCCCTCGGCTCATCGTCCCTGCTATCCAGCGGTCCCTCGGATGCGCACGCACTCTATCCTTCACCCGAAAACATCAACCAAGTCCATGTGTACCTGTACACCTGCACACTCCTGTACACATATTAGTCCAACAATAAGTCCTAACTTAACCACATTGTCCACACACATCAAAACACCATGATCCTCCAGATCATAGGGTGGTCGATTGCCCCAACAATCTCCATCTTTTTGATGTGTGACAATATGTTAAGTTAGGTAAACATATAGCAATAACAATAGCAAAAGCAATTGAAAATCAAAGCATAACACACAAGAGACAACCTCCCCCTTAACCTATGCTTTCTCCCAATTTTCAATTCTCATGCTAATCCCAAGTTAAGTTCTCCCAACTTAACTCTACTCACAACAACCGGTTAAGTTATCCCAACTTAACTCCAAAGTATCACAAATCAATCAAGATTAAGTTTCAACCCAAACCTAACTTAATTCCCAAGTTCTCCCCCTTTGACACCATCAAAAAAATTGCCCCAAGCAACCTAACCCCTGGTGCCAAATAGAACTCAATCAGATTTCTGAAAAACCCTCAAAAATCACTAAATAGTATTCTACCCAACCTACCAGTCGACTGGCCCCAGGGCAGTCGACTGATACGGCAGTTTCTGAATTTCCAGCCGAAATTCAAAAACGCGTATAAAATTCTAGAAAATCCGGAAAAATGTAAAATTTTGCAAGCACGTTTGCTAGACTATTCCCTACCCTAGAAAAATATAGTTTCATGAAAAACATCAACCGTGCTTGACTTTTGGTACAACCTCAAATTTCATCAAATATTGTCAACTTTGTATCAGCATTCAATTTCATTCATTCTTCTATGTGTTTGCCAACCCTTATCATCATTATTCCACACATAGAATGGTTCTCAACTCTCCCCTTTTTGATATGGATATTTTCATTTTGACAAAAACTCCCCTTTCTATCTCTTAAATCTAGTGGATCATGAACCACTCTTAATATGCCTTTATTTTGAAAGAAATTGATCATCCAATAACAACCAATAAATATAGGTAGATCAACCAATATAAGATTTCAAGATATATATATAAAGATTTGTAACTTAAAAACCATAGCGTATCATTAGTTTGCAAGTAAAAAATTTTCAAACAATACTCAAATGAACAAAGACAATATTTGAAAATATTCATAACATATCATGAACACAATAAGTCAAGTCAGATTCAAATCAACTCATGTATCAAAATAAAGCAAGGTAAAGTCAATTCATAGCATAACATGAAAGGATATGTAGCATACATGGAAACCATAACGACAGTCATAAAATGAACACATGAAAGAGTAGCAAGGGCTAAAGCCCTGAAGTCATCCAAATAATACAACTCCAGAATGATGAGTGTTTGAGAGGTATAATAATACAACAAATATAAGCACTCTCAACACTAAACTGCATTGAAAAGCTGCGCCATGCCATCAAATCATGTCGTCATTGCCTGGAGGAGGAGGAGGAGGAGGAGGTGGGGCCTGATATGAGAGATGCATCTGCCGCATCATCTCGTATATCTCATCCTTATTGATGCAGTCTAACCCTGATTGTTGTTTTGGTGTTGACACCAATTTTAGTTTAGGTTGATGATTATGATGATTATGATTAAGTCCTGATCGGGGATCAGGCAGGGTATGGGAAATCCTAGCTTGGAGGGCTAGGTATTGGAAAATCCTAACCTGGAGGGTTAGGTGTGGAAAATCCTAGCTTGGAGGCCTAGGTGTTGAAAAGTCCTAATTCGGAAGGGTTGGGTGAAAAGTCCTAGCTTGGAGGGCTAGGTGAAAAGTCTTAACTTGGAGGGTTAGGTGAAAAGTCCCAACTTGGAGAGTTAGGTGAAAAAGTCCTGGCTTGGAGGGTCAGGTCCTAGTTTGGAGGGCTAGGTTTGGAAAAGTCCTAATCCGGAAGAGTTGGGTGAAAAGTCCTAGCTTGGAGGGCTAGGTGAAAAGTCCTAACTTGGAGGGTTAGGTGCAAATTCTCAACTTGGAGGGTTAGGTGAAAAATCCTTAGCTTGGAGGGCTAAGGTGGTTGGAGCCCCTGGATCAGTCTGTTGACCGATCAGGGAATTGGCACGGTGCTCCTTCGTGGATCGGTCTGGTGACCGATCCAGCGATGACTGATCGGTCTGGTGACCGATCAGGGAGTATGTGTTTCACCCATTGCTTGGCTCCTGATCGGTCTGGTGACTGATCAGGGAGCAAACAGTGAGGTTGAGTTCCCTTGCTGACCTGCTCCTGATCGGTCTGGTGACCGATCAGGGTCACTGTGCAGATCGTTCTGGAGAACGATCCAGCGTCGCGGGTTCCTCTCTATGATCGATCAGGACGGAGCCTGATCTGTCTGGTCATGACCTGATCGGTCTGGTGACCGATAAGGAGGCTCCCTGATCGGTCCGGTGACCGATCAGGAGGTTTGGACTGCGAAGATTAGAAATCGCCCGATAAAGGGGTGGATCGGTCTGGTGATCAATCCACAACCTGGAATCGGTCTGGTGATCGATCCAGGAGAGTCCCAAAGAAATCGCGATTTCTAATTGAGCGTTGGGGACCGATCAGGACGGAGCCTGATCGGTCTGGACCCAGCCTGATCGGTCTGGTGACCGATCAAGAGACTCTCTGATCGGTCCGGTGACCGATCACTTTCATTCAAAATGCACTGTCAGACGCTCTGATCACATCTGAACGTATCCGATTCTCTACGCTTAACATCTGATATATGATTTGCTATGTGATATGTTGCTCTAACACACTGATTAAGCTGCAGGTGATAGGGAAGGATTCAAACACTCAAGGAGAGTCAATGGTGGCCTTTCCTTGGAGCAGGTTTGTCCGTTTTCCATCTCAGGCTGCAATGGCTGGAGCTGCAGACTGGAGCTGCTGACTGGAGCTTGGCTAAGGGAGGCTCAGGAAGTCCAGGTAGAGCTCAGTGGTAGCTGGCGTTGGCAGGGAAGCAGCTGGAGGCTGTAGGAGATGGTGTCACCTGATGCTGAGTGGAGAATCAAAAGGGCGGAAGAAAGCTTCTTTGAAGCAAAGTTCGCGAATTGAGTTCTTGCTGCGCCTTTGGTTTCTCCACAACTTGCTTGCGTGTTCTGAAGTTTCATCACCTTGAGCAAGCTACTGCAATCTTGAAGAAACCATTCATTACTTGAGCGCTAGAAGGAAGGAACAAGAAGGTCCGAGTCCAACAGCGAGAAGACACGAGGAGAAGGCTCTTGCGTGAGATCGTCGCTGGGTGGAGCTCTGAGGGAGCTTGCTGTGTTCTTGTCTTTGCTAAGTGCTAAGTAAGATCTTTCTTTGTGTTTCATTGTGCTTAAATCTATATCTATGATTGAAACACTGTGGAGAGGTTTCTCCATCGAGAAGGAGGTTGCTTTCTATCCAGTGTTAAACGGGGCTTGATCTGTCGACGATCAAGGGATCGCCCACCTTAAGGGCACGCCAAGGAGTAGGGGCAAGTTATCCCCGAACCTTGTAAACCCTCCTTGTTAGCGATCTTGCTAGTTGTGTTTGGTTGCCTTCGTTTTCTGTTTTTGTTTTCTGCACTGCTTTGTTTCAATTGTTTTCTTCTGCTGTGCTACTGATAAGTTTGAGTGAAGAATTCGATAAGTGCCTAAAGTCCAAGTGATTGGCTATATTCACCCCCCCTCTCTAGCCATCCGGGTTCCAACAAGTGGTATCAGAGCTTGGGGCTCTGTCTTTGCGGATTAACAACCGAGAGCTACATCCATGGCGTTGAGAGAAGGATTTTCCACCACCCGACCTCCTTTCTTTGATGACGCTGATTTCCAATATTGGAGATCAAAGATGGAGTATTATTTGAAGATGGACATCAACACTTGGTTCGCGGTGAAGGAGGGTTTCACTCCTCCTAAGGATGATGAAGGCAAGGAACTTGAATCACGGCAGTGGACAGCCGAACAAACCCGGAAGAGTGAAGCCGACGCGAAGGCGGTTGTCACTCTACAATGCGGGATGAACAAAGACCAACTCATCAAGGTTGGTCCCTTCACAAGTGCAAAGGACTTGTGGAACAAGCTCATCGAACTCCACGAGGGCGCCCGAGACTCATGAATTGCCAAGAGGGACTTGTTCCTCAATCAACTTCAAAATCTCTCCATGAAGGAGAATGAATCGGTAAGTGAGCTCCATAGCCGGTTCAAGGAAGTCCTCAATGGGCTTCATTCGATTGATGAAAAGGTCGAGAATCGCGACCTTGTGAGGTATGTACTAAAAGCATTTCCAAGGAATACTTTGTGGTCATCCATGGTGGATGCCTACCAAGTATCCAAGGATTTATCCATTGTTAAGTTAGATGATTTGTTCTATGAAATGGAATTACATGAAATGGCTAACAAAGGCCCCAAGGAGAAGGGGATCGCCTTAGTTGCAGGGGATCGATCCAATAAGAAGAAGAAGGAGAAGAAGAAGGAGAAGGAAGTCACTTCATCTTCATCCTCTTCCGAATCTGAGTCCGATTCCGAGGAAGATGGCAGCGGCTCCTCATCCTCCGAGATGGCGAACTTCGTGAGAAGGATGATGAGAAGGGGTCGACACTTCAAGAGTAGAGGTAACTCTAGTGAAGCCAAACTTGATAAGACTAATGCTTCTTGCTTTGATTGTGATAGGAAAGGGCATTTCAAGAATGAATGCCCAAAACTAAAGAAGAAGGAGGAGAAATCCAAAAAGAAAGAGGAGAAATCGAAGAAAAAGAAGAAGGCCTTGAAGACCACTTGGGATGAGTCATCCTCAAGCTCATCCGATGAAGAGAAGGAAGAGAAGAGCACAAGGCATGTGGCACTCATGGCTCTTGGAGAAGAGAGCAGTGATGAATCTTCCAACTCCTCAAACGCGGCTTCATCATCTTCGGATGATGAAGAGGTAACTTCTCCCGAACTTGAAAAGTGTTATAGAGCAATTGCATGTTTAACCAATATGCTAAAGAAGTCAAAAAATAAGGTTAAAGCATTGCAATTAGAAATTGATCAATTGAAACTATCTAGGGATGATAACATTGATGACTTACATGTTGAATTGTTAGAAGATGAGATTAAGTCATTAAAACTTAAGGTTGAACATTTGAAATCCTCTAAGGTTGAGGATGTAGATGATTTGCATAATGATTTGCTAGTAGAAGAAAACCAATCATTAAAGAGTGAAGTTGAGAGACTCAAGAATATTCTTGAGAAGTTCTCAACTAGCTCTAAGACCCTAGATATGATCTTGAATGCCCAAAGGGCAGTCTATAATAGGGCTGGTATTGGTTACCGTCCAAAGAACCCTCATTTGTGTCTCTTATGTCTAGGACTGATATGAGACAATCTAGGACACCCAAGGTTCAAAAGAAAGTTGTCAAGGCATGGGTGCCTAAGTCTTGTTTAGTTGATACTTTAGGTCCCAAGGTTTGGGTACCTAAAACTTCTATTTTTCGAATTGTGTAGGTTATGATTGAGAGGGAGCATCTATCAACTTGGTTCGTTGATAGTGGATGCTCCAAAAACATGACCGGGGATAGATCATTGTTTACCACACTTCACAAGAAAAGTAGAGGTAATGTTTCATTTGGTAACAATGGTAGCCTTAAGGTCATAGGAATAGGAGACATTCAAATATCCGAATGTCTTAGAATTTCAAATGTCCTTCTAGTCAAGGGGATGAAATTTAATCTCCTAAGTGTCAGTCAATTGTGTGACACGGGATATACAATTGATTTTCAACAAAGTCAATGTCTAGTTAGACAACATGACACCTTGGACACGGTACTAGTAGGAGCAAGAGTAGACAATATTTATCAAGTTTCATTTAAAAGTGCTACTAATGCTTTTGTTAAGTGTCTCATGTCAAAAGAAGAAGAGTCCACCCTTTGGCACCGGAGACTTGCACATGTGAACATGAAGAACATCTGTAAGTTGGCCAACAAGGGATTAGTTCGTGGCTTACCAAGCATCAAGTATAAAAAGGACAAACTTTGTGATGCATGTCAAATGTGTAAGCAAACGGAATCTACACATAAAGGTAAAAGCACTGTAAGTACTTCTACAGCTTTAGATTTACTTCACATGGATCTATTTGATTGTAGTACTATCATATCATTGAATGGAAGTAGATATTATTTTGTGATCATTGATGATTTCACTAGATATACATGGACCTACTTTTTAAAATATAAGGACCAAACCTTAGATTTTTTCATTTCATTTTGTAGAAGAGTTGAGAATGAAAAATCATCAACAATTAAGACAATCAGAAGTGATCATGGAGGTGAATTTCAAAACCAATGGTTTTTAGAATTTTGTCAAGATAGAGGTTATAGACATGAGTTCTCTACTCCTAGAACACCACAACAAAATGGTGTTGTAGAGAGGAAGAACTGTGTTCTACAAGAGGCTGCACGAAGCATGCTTAATGAGTACTCACTCCCGAGTTACTTATGGGCTGAAGCTGTAAATACAGCTTGCTATGTGCAAAACCGAGTTCTCATCCATAGGTTTTTAGGAAAGACTCCCCATGAACTTTGGTTTGGGAAACCACCTACGGTTAAACATCTTAGGGTGTTTGGTTGTAAGGTGTTCATCCTAAACACCAAGGACCATCTTGGAAAGTTCACGGCAAAGGCTGATGAAGGGATACTAGTCGGGTATTCCCTCGTTAGCAAAGCCTACCGAGTCTACAACAAGAAGTCTAGATTAATTGAAGAGTCTTCTAATGTTGTCTTTGAAGAAATTCCAAAAGTCAATGGTCAACCAGAAGATGAAGTCAAATTCGAACTTAGGAGACTAAGTTTGAATGAGAGTCCAAATTTTGTTGATGGAGATGAATCCGATGACGGTGAGCCTAGACAACCCATTGATCAGCCGGATCCTGAGGCTGAGCTTATGTCTAGTGAACCTGTTCAAGAAGCACCACCAACACCTAGGCAAACTAGATTAGCCTCTAGTCATCCCCAAGACCAAATTGTTGGAGACATCCACCATGGGGTTAGGACTAGATCATTCTTCCGGAATGAGGCTAATGAAGTTGCTTTAATTTTTGAAATTGAACCTAGAAAAATTGATGAAGCATTAAATGATCCCGATTGGATCATTGCAATGCAAGATGAACTAGGTCAATTCGAAAGGAGTCGAGTTTGGGACTTAGTCCCTAGACCTAAGAAGACCACCATCATTGGAACCAAATGGGTCTTCAAGAACAAATTGAACCATAAGGGAGAAATCATTAGAAACAAGGAACGCTTAGTAGCCAAGGGCTACAGTCAAGTTGAAGGCCTTGATTATGATGAGACCTATGCTCTCGTGGCACGATTAGAGTCCATCCGATTGATGCTAGCATTTGCAGCACATCGTGGTTTCAAATTATATCAAATGGACGATAAATTGGCTTTTCTAAATGGTCTAATTAGGGAAGAAGTCTATGTCGAACAACCTCCGGGGTTTGAGAGTACCGAATTCCCAAACCACGTGTTCAAACTCAAAAAGGCACTTTATGGCCTTAAACAAGCACCCCGAGCTTGGTACGAGCGGTTGTCAACTTTTCTGATTGAAAAAGGCTTTGTAAGAGGCCAAATAGACCCTACACTATTTCTACGGAGAGATGGTGACAATATTTTTGTAGCCCAAGTATATGTCGATGACATAATTTGTGGCTCGAATAACAAGGGCTATTTAAATGAATTCATTGGGCACATGGAAAGTGAGTTTGAAATGAGTCTAGTGAGAGAGTTGACTTTCTTCCTTGGACTTGAAATCAAGCAAACTCGCAATGGTATCCATGTGCACCAATCAAAGTATATACAAGAAATGCTTCAAAAATTCAACATGAGTGATTCAAAAGAGGTAACCACTCCCATGGCTACAAATTCAAGATTAGATAATGATAAGAGTGGTAAACCCGTTGATTTGACTCAATATCGAAGCATGATAGGGAGTTTGCCTCACAACTAGTCGACCTGATATTCTTTTCGCTGTGGGTATGTGCGCTAGGTATCAAGTCTGTGCCAAGGAATCTCATTTGATCGCTGTTAAGCGAATTTTGAGATATCTCAAAGGCACAATTGGAGTCGGTCTATGGTACCCCCGTACCGAATCTTTTGATTTAATTGGCTATACCGATTCCGACTACGCTGGATGTAAGTTGGACCGGAAAAGCACAAGTGGGGGTTGCCAATTCTTAGGTTTGTCCTTAGTAAGTTGGTCAAGTCGGAAGCAACATTGTGTTGCTCTCTCCACGACCGAGGCAGAGTATATTGCTATGGGAGAGAGCGTATCACAATTGTTGTGGATGATTCACACACTAGACGACTATGGATTGAGTTACAAGGGTGTGCAAGTGTTATGTGATAACATTAGCACAATTAACCTAACCAAGAATCCAGTCCATCATTCTAGGACAAAACATATTGAAGTGCGTCACCACTTCATTAGAGATCATGTGGCTAGGGGAGATATTATACTCTCACATGTAGAGTCCAAATCAAACCTAGCTGACATTTTCACTAAACCACTCCCCGAAAATGAATTTAGTTTCCTAAGGAGGGAGTTGGGAATGTGTCGTACTTCATGAATTTCAAAATGCATTCAAAACCCTTCATGATTATTTCGAAATTGTTGGGAAACAATTGGGTAACTTTGGGGACATCTCACACAAACTATAAGGTTTACCAAAACGTTTTTGTTTGATAGAAATGGGGTGAGATGCTAGGATCAACTCGATTTCTCAAAATGTCAATGCATCCCTTGAGAAATTAAGTTGACGAGATAATAATCACTTCGGTGACCAAGTATGGGGAAAACCAATGCATAACACATGTGTATTTGGCTCCATGATCATACTTGGACATTCCAATCAAGGAAACTTGATTGGAAACTTGGATTTGGCACAAATTATTTGAATGATTATTGTTTGAGTTTGACTCCACTTGGGTGGAGCAAAGTGATTGTTCAACCTATAAGGACCTTTGATCCTTGTTTGGGGATCAATTTAGTATGAGATCATGTCCAAGATCGATATCCTTCACCATATCCTTTGGAAAATCTGAAAATCTGAAACTGAAAGTTTCAGATCGTATCTGAAAGTTTCAGGAACCCTGATCAGTCACTGGACCGATCAGGTGTAAGGCTGATCGGTCCCCGGACCGATCTGGATCCATCCTGTAACGATCGGTCCACAGACCGATCAGAGAGGCAGCAGTGACTTTATAAAATCCTGACCAAACTTACTGAGCTAGCTTGGATCGGTCCCCGGACCGATCTGGTACCCTATGGTGATCGGTCCACAGACCGATCAGGGGGCTCACAGGTTTCCCTCCGAACCCTACTGTTCGTGTCCTGATCGATCAGCCGATCGATCAGGAGCGAGCCTGATCGGTCACCCGACCGATCAGGACCAGGTCAGTCCGATCAGGCTATAGCCTGACCGATCTAGGCGCTATCAGATCGAACGGTGATCCGTTCAATCGCATTAAAGTCTGGTTGGTGGACCGATCCACCAACCGATTAACTCGTCGCGTAAACCCTTCTTCTCCCAAGCCCTAGCGCCGAATCACCACACGCGCACTTCATCCTGAGCGAGAAACCTCCCCGCGTCCTCTTCTTCCTCGAGAGAGCTTCTGTGCGTGTGTTCCTGGGAAGGGCTACTGCAAGTTCTTTCTTCTTCCTACGAGTCTCTTCCGCTGAAGGTTTTCTTGCGCTCATCTCTGTCGCCGAGAGTCTTTTCCTGCGTAACCTCTTCTTCCAATCTTCAAGTAATTCGGCAATGGCACCTAAGTAAGCTTTTGTCTCAGTTTTCCTTACAAATCAGTCTATAAAATATGTATATGAAGCTAATCCTGTTTTGGTGTTTGTTCTTGCTGTTGTGCCGTAACCTTCTTGTATTGGCTGTGACCCTATCATTCCATGCTTCATCTTATGATTATATTATCTGTGACCAAATCACTCTCTCATTTCATAATTGTCCTTCTGTTGATCAAATGTGTTATCTTATATTCACTGATTGGGTCTTGAATTACCTCTTGTCTTTCGATCAATCCTTAATCTTGTGTCATGATTAACATGATTCGAACTCGTGCCATGATCAAATCTGTCTTCATGATTTTTTCAAATCTTTAGAAAATCATCTAAGGGTAAAGAAGCTGCTGAGGGCAGCTCGAAGGGGAAAGCCCCTTCTTCATCTGCGCCCTTCAGAAGGCCTCAGCCTTCTTCGAGCTCCCGCTTTCTAAATACGGCCTGTGAACAGGCTTTCCAATCGAGGACTTTCAAATTACTATCCTGCCGATCCATTGATGTCCCTTTTCTGACTGAACATTGTCCATCGGTCATGGAGATAGTCATGTATTACAACCTTGGTTTTCTTCTTTCTTTGGAGAGGACTATCAATTACGACCTAGTCTCCGAATTTTACAACAATCTTCAACAGGGACCTCAAGGAGGCTTCGAGTTCACCACTCGAGTCGCCAAGAGGAATCTTGATTTTTCTTACGAGATTTTAGCGGAGTATTTGGGTGGTCGACGATCACCAAATCTGTACTCGATCTACCCTGAGCTTCCTGATCCTTTATTGGCACCTTTTGCAGATGTTACCCCTGACTCCATCTATCAGCATTTCTTTGGTCATCCTCGCCCCGCCGGGATTGATGAGTTGGGTCTTGATTTTCCTACCTTTGCAGCACTTCATCTCTCTCCCATTGATTACGTCTTATTCAAGATTATCACAAACTATATCCTTCCAATCACTTCCAAGCCCTTAGCTGAGATTCGACCCTACCATTGCCTTATGATCTACGATATGCACCGCCGGATGGACTTCGATATCATGGAGAGCATCTTTCAGTCCATCTAATCCTATCGTGAGCCGAGCCGTCACACGGTCTACATGCCATTTGGTCACGTCATCACTGATTGGCTTATGTCAGTCGGTGTTGATGTCACCAAAGGCAAGACAGTCCCCATGGTCCGACAGGATTGCAGACTTGGTCGGCGGGCATTTGCCAAGTCCGACATCATCTTAAGGGACCATGATGGGGCCTTGGTCTGGAAGGATGGGAGAGGACTCGGTGACCTACCTGGGGGAGCACCACATTTTCAGGCACCACCCGAGGTTGTTGCACCTCACGAGGCTCCTGCTGCTGGTGATTACTACGATGAGCCCGAGCCGGATCTGCGCTGGCAGATTTCAGAGCTGGATCAGATCGTCCAGCATTATTTTCAGTTGCGAGAGATTTACCGCGAGGAGGTCCGATCACAGTTCCGATCCATTGATCGCAGATTGACCGGTGTGGAGTCCACTGTCTCTGGGGTTCAGACATTGCAACAGACTTGGTACGCAGAGTGGCGCCGCCATACATTTCCAGGGGATGCCCCTTCAGGCAGTGCTGCACCAGGGTCTGCTGATGCCACGATGGATGATCTCATGCACGATGATGACCCCCCCCCCCCCCGCGCTGATGTTTGAGCTTGGATGTCCCTTGCCTCTCCTTGTGATCTATGTACTTGAATGTTTGATTTGTGTGACTTTCGGGTTGTAGCCCTATGACTTGTCAGTTATGGCTTTGAGCCGCACGTACTTTGACTTTGATGCATGTGTCTTGCATCTTGTTATGTCTTGACTTCTCTGACTTTATCTCACATGTTTATCCTGCTTTAGTATGTTTATTGTTGATGCTATGCTGTTTACATGAGTATTATCTGCATGTTTGCTACATTGCCATGCTTATGCTTATGATGTCATGTTCCTATGTTGTATGTGAATGCTATATCTTGATCTATCCTTTCACATGATGTCATATGTGTTCCAAAATTACATTCAATCTTTATGGTTTTGGGGATACCCCTAGGATTGAGGGGGAGTATGGTTAAACTTAACAACCCCTCTAGACCCTTTTCGGTGTTCAACAAAGGGGGAGAGTGTTGGTTGGTTAAGTTCAGGATGATTATATTGTAGGGGGAGGATCTTGATTCCCCTATGATTCTGAAAGTTGAGAAATTGATTGAGAATCCCTAAACTTAAAATCGGATTGTCAAACAACAAAAAGGGGAAGATTGTTGATGCAGTCTAACCCTGATTGTTGTTTTGGTGTTGACACCGATTTTAGTTTAGGTTGATGATTATAATGATTATGATTAAGTCCTAATCGGGGATCAGCAGGGTATGGGAAATCCTAGCTTAGAGGGCTAGGTATTGGAAAATCCTAACCTGGAGGGTTAGGTGTGGAAAATCCTAGCTTGGAGGGCTAGGTGTTGAAAAGTCCTAATTCGGAAGGGTTGAGTGAAAAGTCCTTGCTTGGAGGGCTAGGTGAAAAGTCCTAACTTGGAGGGTTAGGTGAAAAGTCCCAACTTGGAGAGTTAGGTGAAAAAGTTCTGGCTTGGAGGGTCAGGTCCTAGTTTGGAGGGCTAGGTTTGGAAAAGTCCTAATCCGGAAGAGTTGGGTGAAAAGTCCTAGCTTGGAGGGCTAGGTGAAAAGTCTAACTTGGAGGGTTAGGAGCAAATTCTCAACTTGGAGGGTTAGGTGAAAAATCCTTAGCTTGGAGGGCTAAGGTGGTTGGAGCCCCTGGATCGGTCTGGTGACCGATCAGGGAATTGGCACGGTGCTCCTTCGTGGATCGGTCTGGTGACCGATCCAGCGATGACTGATCGGTCTGGTGACCGATCAGGGAGTATGCGTTTCACCCATTGCTTGGCTCCTGATCGGTCTGGTGACCGATCAGGGTCACTGTGCAAATCGTTCTGGAGAACGATCCAGCGTCGCGGGTTCCTCTCTATGATCGATCAGGACGGAGCCCGATCTGTCTAGTCATGACCTGATCGGTCTGGTGACCGATCAGGAGGCTCCTTGATTGGTCCGGTGACCGATCAGGAGGTTTGGACTGCGAAGATTAGAAATCGCCCGATAAAGGGTTGGATCGGTCTGGTGATCGATCCACAACCTGGGATCGGTCTGGTGATCGATCCAGGAGAGTCCCAAAGAAATCGCGATTTCTAATTGAGCGTTGGAGACTGATCAGGACGGAGCCTGATAGGTCTAGACCCAGCCTGATCGGTCTGGTGACCGATCAAGAGACTCTCTGATCGGTTCGGTGACCGATCACTTTAATTCAAAATGCACTGTCAGACGCTCTGATCACGTCTAAACGTATCCAATTCTCTGCGCTTAACATCTGATATATGATTTGCTGTGTGATATGTTGCTCTAACACACTGATTAAGCTGCATGTGACAGGGAAGGATTCAAACACTCAAGGAGAGTCAATGGTGGCCTTTCCTTGGAGCAGGTTTGTCCGTTTTCCATCTCAGGCTGCAATGGCTGGAGCTGCAGACTGGAGATGCTGACTGGAGCTTGGCTGAGGGAGGCTCAGGAAGTCCAGGGAGAGCTCAGTAGTAGCTGGCGTTGGCAGGGAAGCAGCTGGAGGCTGCAGGAGATGGTGTCACCTGATGCTGAGTGGAGAAACAAAAGGGCGGAAGAAAGCTTCTTTGAAGCAGAGTTCGCGAATTGAGTTCTTGCTGCGCCTTTGGTTTCTCCACAACTTGCTTGCGTGTTCTGAAGTTTCATCACCTTGAGCAAGCTACTGCAATCTTGAAGCAACCATTCATTACTTGAGCGCTAGAAGGAATGAACAAGAAGCTCCGAGTCCAACAGTGAGAAGACACGAGGAGAAGGCTCTTGCGTGAGATCGTCGCTGGGTGGAGCTCTGAGGGAGCTTGCTATGTTCTTGTCTTTGCTAAGTGCTAAGTAAGATCTTTCTTTGTATTTCATTGTGCTTAAATCTATATCTGTGATTGAAACACTGTGGAGAGGTTTCTCCACTGAGAAGGAGGTTACTTTCTATCCGGTGTTAACCGGGGCTTGATCTGCCGACGATCAAGGGGTCGCCCACCTTAAAGGCACGCCAAAGAGTAGGGGCAAGTTATCTCCGAACCTTGTAAACCCTCCTTGTTAGCGATCTTGCTAGTTGTGTTTGGTTGCCTTCGTTTTCTGTTTTTGTTTTCTGCACTGCTTTGTTTCAATTGTTTTCTTCCGCTGTGCTACTGATAAGTTTGAGTGCAGAATTCGATAAGTGCCTAAAGTCCAAGTGTTTGGCTATATTCACCCCCCCCTCTCTAGCCATCCGGGTTCCAACAATCCTGACGGCTGGTAAACCCATGAGCCGCCGCCTTAATCCTCTGCTCTGTCTGTTGAACTCCGTGGATGTCCTCACGGATGCCATGAATGCCCTCCTGATGCCTATGTACATCTGATCGGAGCTGAGTGAACTCCGCAAGTGTAACAATCCCAGTAGGCTCCTCATCTGAGCTAGACGACTCTGGGCTCTGTCTCCACACAAATGCCCCCTGGCGACTCTCAATACCTGCCAAGGATAACTGACGAGTACCTATCTGGTCATAATCCTTGGACAGGTGCCTGACCTGACCACTAGTGACGCGGATACCAAACCGCAACTGGAAAAACTTGGTCAGAACATGACAAAATGGCATGTATATTTTCCCATTCACACTTTGGGAAAAATGACAAATCGAGGTAAATACATGAAGAGAGATATCTATGTCCAACCTCCGCTCAAGGGCATACACCATTACTAGGTGAGGCAATCGGATCCTTGCCCTTCCCTTAGTAACGATGGGTAGGAGACACTCTACAATAATCTTGTACAGAACATGACTGAATGGACTCATGGGTTTTGTATCAAAGATGCGCTCAGATTCATGCATATGTCTTCTAAACTAATGTAAATGAATCTGATCGATGGTTACATCCGGAAACTGAAGCGGCTCAACAACATTTGGAAAATAGGTATTTACATTATTTGATGCCCGACACTCTAAAAAACTAGCCAAAACCATGGCTGAGAAGGGGATGGTGACACCGGCCACTCTAGACTCATAAAGTTTATTCTCCGAGTCAATACAAGTCAAGTTGGCGTAGAATTCATTGCATAAGTCTACATTGATATCATGTTGACAATATACTAACTGTTCTATACCGAAATGAGTGACAATTTCAATGATTTGAGGACACTTCTCTTGGAAGTAGGATTTATTAAGATACCTACAATTCATTTGGGTAAACTCATTTTCCTCAAACCTCTTCTTGCATTCTAAGGATCTAAATCTGGCCTCTCCTGGGGCTTGCTGATCTTGACGGGATGAACCTTCACCCCTTGATCTTTTAGACACAACCCTAAAATACCAAATACATGCATGCATACCAAGACACCCCCCCCCCAAAAGAGAAAATACAAAAGGAAACATACACAAAATATAACATTAGTTCCAAAACAAAGTTTAAATAAAGAACTAAACCTTAAATCATGATACCTTTTCGCTAATCTCTTCATGATGTTGATGTTGAATGATTGACTTGAAGAGAGGAGTTTTAACCAACCCTAGGAGTAGATCGAGGTTAGAGGAGGACTTAGGAAGGGTTTTTAGGGCTCTAGAGAGGCTGAGGACGCAAAGGGAACTCGGGAGAGGAAGGAGTCGTCGAGGTGGCACGCCAAAACCATAGGTTTTGGCTGCCCCCCACGCCCTTTTTCTTTTATAGAACCCCGCGTCCCAGTCAACTGCCCCCAGGGCAGTCGACTGAGAAAACTCACAGAATATTTTTACCGTTCTGACCAGTCGACTGCCCCCAGGGTAGTCAACTAGTAAAACTCACAGAAGGTTCTGTGTTATGGACCAGTCGACTGGGTCTGAGCTAGTCGACGGATACCTGAAATCCTAGTTTTTCCAGTCAATTTTCAGAAAAACATAACTAATTCCACACATCTCCAAAAAATCTAAAATTTTGTGGAGAGATTTGTGGATTTTAAATCTACTTGAGAAAAATATAATCTCAATCAAAATTACCCCATTTCTCAAGATTGATATAAAACTCAACTTGTCCAAATTTTGTCATTTAACCTCAACTTTAAAGTTTTAATTTGCACCCCTTCTTGATGCTTCATCTCACATTCATTCATAATACATTACTAGCATCAAGTTATACGGTATTTTCACATTAAACCCAATTTCTTCAATTATAATCTCATTTTTAATCTATTACTCCATAATTCTCCCTTTAGTGTGCCAATTCTCTAGGATTAAGGCTAACCTTAGCCTTTTAAACCTATTGGCACACTCTATAGCCCATTTAGTTTCCTTGAAGAGAACCACCTGAGATCCATTGACCATGGATCCCATTTCGGCTTCTAGAACTCTCCCTTGAGCTCCTAGCCCTGTTTACCTCCTAGGTGACTCATCTACAAAGGCAAGACCACACCGGTGCTCCTCCGGTGCTTCTTGACCTTCTACTCTCACTCTCTTAACCCTATAGACCTTATACTTGGTCAATTCCTTTTCTTTTTCTTTAAATGGTTTTTCTTTGCCATTTTTGACCTTCTCTCTACCATAGTTATAGGGCATCCTTGAATATGACATTTTACTCACATTTGCCCTCTTAGGATGATATCCTAGACCCGGCCTACCATTCCTAAGATTTTGATCCTTTTATATCATGTTCAATCCCTTGGACCCTTGAATGACTCTACCTAGGATTCTTTCTAACTCATCAAGTTTTGTTCTTAAAACTTGATTTTCCTTGTCCAAACTCCTAACCTTAGAATTATTTGACCTAACTTGATCATTTCTAGGTTTACCCATTTTTCTAGGCATATGTCTCCCTTCCTTAGGGTTTATGCCTTGGTCCTTAGTCCTAGAATTCCTAGGTTTATCATAAAACATAAAATTTTGAATATTTTGGCATGCAAAAGTGTTTTTGGTTCTATCGTTATATTTAAAACAAAAGTTACATCTAGGCAAACAATTACTAGTATTTCTATTATTCATACATGCATTTTGAGCATAAATAGAGTTAGGGATTACCTCCCTTACCTTTAGAGCTCCCCCTTGATGTGTGCTCCTCTTCCTTTCCTCTTTCTCCCATTTCCTAAGGTGCTCCATCTTCTTGAGCTCTCCTTTCCTTGGGCATTTTGAATAGTAATGCCCTAGCTCATCGCATGTAAAGCATTGAATCTTCAGTTTCCTCTCCTGGGCTTCTCCATTTCTATAATTCATGTTAGACTTAAATCGAATGGACCCGGGTATAGAGAGTGTTGGGTCCGGGTGCATGTTGACATGGATGCGGGTTCGTAATTTTAAAATTAATTACGTGCAGCGGAAGGTTTAGCATAAATAATTTCTCAAATTATTTAACCACACATCTAAGCATTCAAATTTATCTTGTGTAGACATGATCATATATTTAAAATTTTGTAAAAACGTAAACTAATTTACTTATTACCTCGCGTAACTCGAAGGAAGGGACGAGATCCAACCGTAAGCGTCCCTCGGAAGCTCCGCCTCTATTCGCGTCCACGCCGAGTATCTTCGGGATGACTTCACAAAGCCACGAGTTTCGTGTTCTCGAGAACTACTAGATTCTCCGAGAACGCGACAAGAAAAACCAAGAGAGAAGTTATCACATCGGAAAAACTCACCACCAAGGTTTGCCAGAATCACAATTCCGGTGAGAAGGTGGAAGATGACTTGCGCCCAATCCCAAGGTGATGATGGCTGGAGAGGAAGATCGTCCCAACGAAAGAACTTCGTCACCTCGGTGCTTCTCCTTGTCCTCACGGCAAGAAGAAGGGAGAAGAACCTTGTGGTCGTCCAAGAGAAAGAAGGGAGGAGAGGGAGAGAGCCCAGGCAAGAATACTTCGATTGATTTCCAAGCCTTGCCTTGGGTCCTTTATATAGTGGCCTCTCAACCGCCAAGTCTCTTTTTTCTTATGGAATAAATTTTCTATGACTTATTCCATCATGCCAAGTTTTATCATATTTTAATTCATGATAAAAACAGACCAAGTCTCCTTTTTTCTTATAGAATAAATTTTCTTATCATGGTAAATCAATCCATGATTGATTTTATAAAATAAAATAAATCAATCCATGGTTCATTTTAATTTCCATGAAAAATAAACCAAACCTTGGTTTATTATATAAAAATTTATATCATCCATAATTTTATAAAACAAACATCACATGGTTTATTTTATAAATTGAACCAAAAACATGGTTCTCTCCCTTTGTTGTGGCCGGCCAAGCAAAGAGGATGGAGGCCCTCTTTGGCCGGCCCATCCAAGCCAAGCCCCAATGAATTAAACTTATTTAATTCATCTATTAAGTCTCAAAAGACTTAGCCATTTTACGCTTCCGATGCGTCTCTGAAAAATTCAGATTCGACTTATCGTTTGGCTCAACCAAACTTAATCTCTCTTGATTGGAAAATCCAATTTTCAACTCGTTTTAAATCCCTCAGATTACTCATAGTGCGTGTGACTAAATAGGCTTTCGATTTATATTGACCGTCTATAATTAATCAATTAATTATAGAACGATCATGAGTGACACCTAGTAGTACATCATAATCCCCAATTAATCGAAAGATCAACGGTTGACCTCAGAAACAATTCTGAAACCCTTCAGCATCTATAATGAATCTTGCCCCATTCCCTTCACCATCTTATATCCACTTGGTTCAGGACATGGTCTATGCGTGTCAGTCCCCACTAGGCTGACTACGTCACACCTAGCCCAAGTAACGTTTTCTCGTCCTACGGATTCTAATTACTCTCATGTATTTAAGAGATTCATACTCTGAACATGTCATGCTCTGGCCAGAGGCTTTGAGTAACAATCTGACGATAGGCCTTGGGTATACATCTCCTCGCAAGGAGTGGTGAATCCATTGTAGGCTGTTCAAACATCTTTGGGCACTTCGGCTTATACCCAATCATCCTGGGTCCACACCTCCTTGGAGATGCTTGCTTAAGATGTCAAAGTATAAGTCTCCATGACCAAGATGACTTGAACACCGCAAGTCAAAGGAACATCGCACTTAAGCTGCAGTAAGAACTTCATTGACATATCTATATGTAGACTACCATATGAAGTTTTACAGCCAGTCACTCCAATGAACTAGTTCCCTTAACTAGCATTCATGTTTATCTCTGGACATCCCAACTGAGAATCAGTTGATTAGAGAATAACCTATACTAGTCTCAACAGAATTGAGTGTCCGTATTTATCAATTCATCGACTAGGGACAATTTCAATACTTCACAATTGCACATGTAGAGATAATCACTAGTTGTGAATTCATCACAAATTCTCTCATGTGATGAATTGTATTGCGGACATTCAGTAAATGAGTTTAAGATCTCAATCAAATACATAAACATGTATACTCAAATAGTGAATATTCATTTATTAAAATAAACGATTACAATCATAAGGCGATTGCCTTAGGACATTTTTCTCATATCACTAACAAACTCCCACTTGGCCTAATGCCAATCGCTACGGTATCCTATACCACAGGCTCTAACATGACCCTCAAACTTGCTTCGAGGCAAGGCCTTAGTTAAAGGATCCGCTAAATTCCTTTTAGTGGGAATTTTCTCAATTTGTATATTATTCCAACTTATAATCTCTCTGATCAGATGATAGCGGCGAAGCACATGTTTGGATCGCTGATGAGACCTTGGTTCCTTCGCTTGTGCAATAGCTCCATTGTTGTCGCAATAAACCGGTATTGCTTCATCAATGGTTGGAACCACACCAAGTTCTGAGACAAACTTCTTGATCCAGACTGCTTCCTTTGCTGCTTCCGAAGCTGCAATATATTCCGCTTCCGTGGTAGAATCCGCTACGGTGTCTTACTTGGAACTTTTCCAACTTATTGTGCCTCCATTCAAAATAAATACGTATCCGGACTGAGATTTGGAGTCATCCTTATCTGTCTGGAAACTGGCATCTGTATACCCACATATTACCATATCACCTTCTCCATATATTAGGAATACATCCTTAGTTCTTCTTAAGTACTTGAAGATTGTCTTGACAGCCGCCCAATGATCCATTCCTGGATCAGACTGGTATCTGCTTGTGACGCTCAGAGCATACGATACATCGAGCCTAGTACATAACATAGCATACATGATACATCCTATCGCGGATGCATAAGGAATCTTATTCATGCAAATCCTCTCGTCTTCTGTGCGCGGACACATAGACTTCGAAAGGTTGATCCTGTTAGTGATATGAGAGAAGTGTCCTAAGGCAATCGCCTTATGATTGTAAACATTTATTTTAATAAATGAAAATTCACTATTTGAGTATACATGTTTGTGTATTTGATTGGGATCTTAAACTCATCTACTAAATGTCCGCAATACAATTCACAGCATAAGAGAATTTGTGATGAGATCACAACTAGTGATTATCTCTATATATGCAATTGTGAAGTATTGAAAATATCCCTAGTCGATGAATTAATAAAAACGGACACTATCAATTCTGTTGAGACTAGCATGGGTTATTCTCTAATCAGCTGATTCTCATTGGCTGGTGACATTGGGATGTCCGGAGATAAACATGGATGCTAGTTAAGGGAACTAATTCATTGGAGTGACTAGCTGTAAAACTTCATATGGTAATCTATATAGATATGTCAGTGAAGTTCTTACTGCAGCTTAAGTGCGATGTTCCTTTGACTTGTGGTGTTCAAGTCATCTTGGTCATGGAGACTTATACTTTAACATCTTAAGCAAGCATCTCCAAGGAGGTGTGGACCCAGGATGATTGGGTATAAGCCGAATTGCCCGAAGATGTTTGAACAGCCTACAAAGGATTCACCACTCCTTGCGAGGAGATGTATACCCAGGCCTATCGTCGGATTGTTACTCAAAGCCTCTGGCCAGAGCATGTCATGTTTAGAGTATGAGTCTCTTAAATACATGAGAGTAATTAGAAATCCAAAGGACGAGAAAGACACTACTTGGGCTAGGTGTGACGTAGTCAGCCTAGTGGGGACTGACACACACAGACCATGTCCTGAACCAAGTGGGAATAAGATGGTGAAGGGAATGGGGCACGATTCATTAGAGCTGCTGAAGGGTTTCAGAAATATTTCTGAGGTCAACCGTTGATCTTTCGATTAATTGGGGGTCATGATGTACTACTAGGTGCCACTCATGATCGTTCTATAATTAGTTGATTATAGACGGCCAACATAAATCGAAAGCCTATTTAGTCACACGCACTACGAGTAATCCGAGGGATTTAAAATGAGTTGAAAATTAGATTTTCCAATCAAGAAAAATAAGTCAAATCTGAATTAATCAGAGGCGCAATGGAAGCTTATAATGGCTAAGTCTTTTGAAGGCTTATCGGGCGAATTAAATGAGTTTAATTCGCGAGGGATTGGGCTTGAAGTGGCCGGCCAAAGAGGGTGCCCACCCTCTTTGGTTTGGCCGGCCACAATAAAAGAGAGAACCAATTTATTTGGTTTATTTTATAAAATAAATCAAGTGCGATTTATTTTATAAATTATGGATAAATAAATTTGTATAAAGAAATTTATAGAAATTTATTCTTTTTTTATGGAAATTAAAATGATCCATGGAATGGTTTATTTTAATTTTATAAAATCAATTATTAATTGATTTTTCCATAATAAGAAAATTTATAAATTTCTTGTAAAATTTATTCCATAATAAAAGGAGAGATGTATTTGTTTTATTATAAAATTAGTTATAATAAAACTTGGTTTAAACGGAATAATTCATAAAGAAAATTTATAGGACAAATTTCTTATGAAAAATTCCATTAAAGGGGAGACTTGGCAAGGGAGAGGCTACTATATAAAGGAACCAAGGCTAGGCTTGATTTCCTTAATAGATTGATCAAGAGATTAACTCTCTCCCTCTCTCTCTAACTTTCTCTCTCTCTCTAGGGCCGGCGCCCTTCCTCTCTCTAGGGCCGGCTCTCTCTCCTCCCTAGGGCCGGCGCAAGCACCTAGGGTGCCCGTGAATTTCCTCCACCAAGTTCGTGCCGAAGAAGAAGAAGAAGCGGATCGCGACTCCTTCCTTCCTTTCCTGGAATTTTGATTCCGTCACTTGGTGTCATCCCGAAGAGAACTCGGCGTGGACGCGAATAGAGGCGGAGCTTCCAAGGGACGCTACGGTTGGATCTCGTCCCTTTCTTCGAGTTACGCGAGGTACAAAGTAGATTAGTTTACTTTTCCGCAAAGTTTTAATTTATGATCATGTCCACACATCATAAGGTTGCATGCTAGATACATGGTTAAAATAATTTGAGAAATATTTTATGCTAATTCTTCCGCTGCACGTAAAAATTTAAAATTTTACGAACCCGTATCCTTGTCAACATGCATCCGGTCCCAACATAGCGGCTGTTTCAGATTCGAGCCCTATTTAAAGGGGCTCGTTTTCTCCTATTGTTTCTTGACGAAACTTGCTTGGATAGGGCAAGTTAGTAATCTTGTACTCTCAGATTGTGTCCAAGGTGTTGTGGCGAGATTTCTCTACCCACAAGAGCGACACGAGATAGCCGGAGGTTATCCGAGGAGTGATCCACCGACGGATTCTTGGATTAGTCACCCGACCGGGGTGGATACCAAGTAAATCTGGTATTGTCAGCATTGTTACTTTCTTTACATATTTAATTCCGCTTCGCTAACATCTGTGTAGAGATCAAACGATCCGCGAAAGTGCATTCACCCCCCCTCTGCACACCTACATCGATCTTTCAGTTGGTATCAGAGCGAAGGACCGCTCTTGATCGGACTAACCGCCGAGGGAGCACTTGCTAGAGGAAAAGGGGGCATGGAAGACAAATTGGGTGACGATATCAACTCACCACCATCATACGAGCATGAGAATTTTGACTATTGGAAAGATAGAATGAAGAATTGGCTCGGGATGGATTGGGGGTGTAGAATGATCGTTGAAGACCCATTTGAAATCCCCAAGGACAAGCACGGCAAAAAGCTTCGCCCTAGATATTGGACAAGTGAACAACAAGAGCAAGCTAGGGCCAATGAGAAGGTAATAAATATTTTGATCAATATATTGCCTAACCATGTTTTGAGTAATGTAGGGGAATATTCAAATGCATGTGAACTGTGGAATAAGATGGAAGAACTTCACAAAAACTCCTCACAAGTTCGAGAAGTCGAAATATCTAAAGAAGTATGTTCAATAGTTCAAGAGGACCAAAGTAAGGAACCATCCACCTCATCAAGAGAAGAAGAGGAAGAATTAGTATCAAGGGTTGAGGGGGAGGAGAGATCCTCATCCTCACAAGAGCAAGAGACGACTTCCACCTCCACCAAAGCTAAGTCAAAAGAGCATATCGTCTACTTTGGTTGCAACAAAAAGGGGCACTACAAGGATAAGTGTCCCCTAAGTAAAAAGGAGGTAATTTCTAAGCCTAAGTCCATCCAAATTAAATCTAATATGGGTTGTAGGAATAAGGAAAGTCAAAACAAAAGAAAGAGAATTCAGTGTTTCACATGCGGGGAGCTCGGGCACTATCATACAAGATGTCCAAGAAGTGGAGAGCTCAAGAAGATGGAGCACCTTAGGAAATGGGAAAAAGGAGAAAGGAAGAGGAGCATTCATCAAGGGGGAGCACCAAGGGTAAGGAAGGTATCCTCTAACTCTACTCATGCTTCAAGATCTTTTACGAATATTCAAAATGTGGGCATGAATGATAGAATTGATAACAATTGCTTGTCTATGCGTGTTTTTGGTTTTAAATATCATGATAGGAATGGAAACAATTTTGTACGCCAAAACACCAACAATTCTATGGTTCATAATAAGTCTAGAAATTTTAGGAATAAGGATAAAGACATAAGCTCTAAGAAAGGGAGAAATATGCCTAGGAAAATAGGTGGACCCAGAAATGATCAAATTAAGTTTAGTGAGTCTAAGGTTAGGAAGTTAGAAAAGGAAAATCAAGTGTTGAGAGCAAAACTTGATCAATTGGAAAGAAACCTAGGTAGAGTCACTCAGGGGCCCAAGAGATTGAACATGATATCAAGGGACCAAAATCATAAGAATGGTAGGTCGGGTTTAAAATTCTATTCTAGGAGGGCTAGTGGTGATAAAGTATCGTATTCAAGAATGTCCTATAACTATGATAAAGAGAAGGTCAAAGATGGCAAGGAAAAGACACTTAAAGTAAAAGAAAAGAAATTGACCAAAGAAAAGGTCTATAGGATTAAGAGAGTGATAACGGAAGGTCAAGAAGCACCGGAAAAGCACCGGTGTGGTCTTGCCTTTGTGGAAGAGTTACCTAGGGAGGTAACTAGGGTCAGGAGCTCTAGGAAGAGCTTTAGAAGCCAAATCGGGTTCCATGGTCAATGGATCTCAGGCGGTTTCCTTCTAGGAGATTGAAAAGGGCTATAGGGTGTGCCAAGAGGTTTAAAAGGCCTAGGTCAGTCTTAATCTTGTAAATTGGCACACTAAAGGGGAAATTATAAGGAAAAAGAGGAAATTGGGATATTAATTGAGACAAGTAGGTATTAATGCCCAAATACCATGTAACTTGATGCCATGAAGTGATTATGAATGAATATAAGAAGAAGCATCAAGGCACGGTCAAAATTAGAACTCTTGCAAAAGGTCTCATGACACCTTTTAGAGAAATTTTGAAGTTTGTACCAATCTCAAGATTTGGGATAACTTTAACTAAAATTATATTTTTTTCTAAGTAAATATAGGATCCACAAATGTCCTCGCAAGATTTCAGAATTTTTGGGAATTTGTGGAATTAGTTAGGCATTTCTGAAATTCGGGCTGAAATTCTGGAATTCAGATTATCAGAGGCCAGTCGACTGGCTATAAGCCAGTCGACTGGCAAAACCCACAGAATGTAATTATAGTGTTGCCCAGTCAACTGCCCTGGGGGCAGTCGACTGGGACGCGGGGTTTATAAAAGAAAAGGCGCGCCGTGGAGAGCCAAACCTAGGGTTTTGGTTGATCTCTCCCGGCGACTTTCACCTCCTTTCAACTCCCCTTGTGTCCTAAGCCCCTCCTAAGCTCTAAAACTCTTCCCTAAGGCCTTCCCTAACTCTGATCTACCTCTAGGATTAGTAGAAAACTCCTCTTCAAGTCAACCAACGCGATTCCCAAATCTCAAAATGCAAAGAGCAAAAAGGTATGATGTTTAAGGTTTATTTCTGCATTTAGGCTTCGTACTGACACTAATATGATGATTTTTGTGTTTCCGTTGCTATCTTCTGTTTTGGGTGGGGGGGTCACTTTGGTATGCATACATGTGTTTGGTGTATTAGGGCTATGTCTAAACGATCTAGGGGTGAGGGGTCATCTCGACCAGGTGCCCAAGGCCAAGAAGAGTCTAGGTTTAGAAGCTTGGAATGCAAAAAGCGATTTGAGGAGAACGAATTTGTTCAACTACCCTATCGATATCTCAATAAAGGATACTTTGAGGAGATGGGGCCTCACATTATTGAGATGATTACTCATTTCGGCATAGAACAACTTGTCTATTCGCCAACATGATGTTAATCTTGATCTGTGCAAAGAGTTCTTTGCAAATTTGACTTGTCTTGACCAAGACAACAGAGTTTATGAGTCAAAGGTAGCGGGTGTCACCATTCCTTTCACACCCATTGTGTTAGCCAGTTTTCTAGAATGTCGGGCCTCAAACAATCTCATTACCTACTTTCCAAACGTTGTTGAACCACTTGAATTCCCAGGTGTAACTATTGATCAGATTCATGTCCACTACTTCAGGAGGCATCGACATGAATCTGAGTGTACTTTCGATGCAAAACCCATGAGTCCATCCAGCCATGTTCTGTACAAGATTGTGGTAGAGTGTCTGCTACCCATTGTCACTAAGGGGAGGGCAAGGATCCGGTTGCCTCACTTGGTGATGATGTATGCTCTTGAGTGGCAGCTCGATATAGATGTGTCCTTGCATGTGTTTGCCTCCATCTGTCACCTGTCCCAGAGTGTGAATGGGAAGATTTATATGCCTTTTTGTCATATGTTAACTGAGTTCTTCCAACTGCGTTTTGGCATTCGGGTCACTAGTGGTCAGGTTAGACACCTGTCCAAAGAATATGATCAGATTGGCACCCGCCAATTGTCTTTGGCAGGCATTGAGTCTAGACAGGGGGTATTCGTTTGGAGGGAGCGCCAGGAAGCTGCTGATGCAGGTGAGGAGCCCGCTGAGCCTATCACACGAGCAGAGTTTACCCGACTCTAGGAGGATGTTCATACTATTCAGGAGGGTGTCCAAAGTCTTCAGCAGGACCAGGCAGCTACTCAGAGGGAGGTACATGGTCTGACAGAGTTTTGCCAGGGGTTTATGACTAGGCAGGATACCATGTACGAGATGTTGCAGCGATGGGATTTATCATATCAGGGTCCTCCTGCTCCTCCTCCTCCTCCTCCAGATGGTGATGACCACATGTATTTCTGATCAGCTGATGCAGTCTTGGGTTATAGTGTTGAGAGTGTTTTGGCTTGATATTTTATATACCTCTCAAATGCTTCATTTTCTGATGTACTGATTTGGATGACTTCCGGCCTGTTGGCCCATAACACTGGCATGATGTTTGGTTGCTGACTGATTTTATGTATTATGCACCTTTTATGCTACCATATTCAGAATGTGTCCTATTTTCATAGTTTTTTTTAAAGATCTAATCTTTTTGGTTTCTTTTGTAATCGTTATCTATATATTCATGATATGTTTGCAATTTTCAAATGATTGCTATCTAGTATGGTTTGGTTGAAAATCAAGAAAATGTCATGATTAGAAAAGATGATCATTAAAACATAAAGAGTTTTGTAAAAATCAATACATTTATTTGAAAAAGGGGGAGTTGGGAATCATTTTGAATATCAACTAGAGGTGCTAGAGAATGACAAGTATAGGATCCCATCACTAGAACTCTAGATTGATACAAAGTTGGCCTTAATTGGAAATTTTTGAGTTTGTACCAAAAGTCAAGCACGGTTGGTGTTTTTCATGAACCAAAATTTTTCTAGGGTAGGGAATACCTTAACAACCATGCTTGCAAAGTTTCATATTTTTCCAGATTTTCTGAAATTTTTTATTCATTTCTGAATTTCGACTGAAATTCTGAAATCTGTCGTATCAGTCGACTGCCCTGAGGGCAGTCGACTGGTAGTGTGGACAGAATGAGTTTCTGTGATTTCTGAAGGGGTTTTCAGAAATCTGTTTCAGTTCTACTGGACACCTAGAGTAGGGTTGCTTGGGGCAATCTTTTGATGGTGTCAAAGGGGGAGAACTAGGGTGTTAAGTTAGGTTTCGGTTGAAACTTAACTTAGGGTGTTAGGGTGTTAAGTTAAGTTTGGGAAGACTTCACTTGAGATAAGCAATAAGGGTTGAAATTTGGGAGAAAGCATAGGTTAAGGGGGAGGTTGCCTCCTGTGTGTTATGCTTGAATTTCAATTGTTTGTGCTATCATTGTTGCTATATGTTTACCTAACTTAACATATTGCCACACATCAAAAAGGGGGAGATTGTTGGGGCAATCGGCCCTGAGATGATCTGGAGGATCATAATGTTTTGATGAGTAGGGCAATATGGTTAAGTTAGGATTTGTGTTGTTCTCACATGTGTACATAAGGGTGCAGGTGTACAGGTACGCATGGACTTGGTTGACGTCTTCAGGTGAAGGATGGCATGGAGGTAAGCTAGAGGCTTACGTGCGCATCCGAGGGACCATTGATAGCAGAGATGATGAGCCGAGGGACGCAGACTTCGAGGCGTACGTGAAGGGTGGCATGGAGGCAAGCTGGAGGCTTGCGTGCACATCCGAGGGACGAGGGCCAAAGATGGAGAGGGCGTGAAGGCAACAATCAAGACTGCTAGTGAAGAGTCAACTAGGCTGAGAGTGGCTGAGTATGAGTGAATGTACTCAGGGGTTAAGTTAGGAGGGTGTGAGTGCGGAGAGATTTGTACTCGGAGAGAAACCCTAGGCTTAGGTCTCGGACCAGTCGACTGCCCTTGGGGCAGTCGACTGGTGCCAACTGGAACAGCTGGCCAGAATTTGAACGTTATGCTGTAACGGTCGAATCTGAGTGGGACCAATTGACTGCCATTTGGGCAGTCGACTGGTAGCGGCTGTTTCAGATTCGAGCCCTATTTAAAGGGGCTCGTTTTCTCCTATTGTTTCTTGACGAAACTTGCTTGGATAGGGCAAGTTAGTAGTCTTGTACTCTCAGATTGTGTCCAAGGTGTTGTGGCGAGGTTTCTCCACCCACAAGGAGCGACACGAGATAGCCGGAGGTTATCCGGGGAGTGATCCACCGACGGATTCTTGGATTAGTCACCCGACCGGGGTGGATACCAAGTAAATCTGGTATTGTCAGCATTGTTACTTTCTTTACATATTTATTTCCGCTGCGCTAACATCTGTGTAGAGATCAAACGATCCGCGAAAGTGCATTCACCCCCCCCCCTCTGCACGCCTACATCGATCTTTCATCCCACTGCAATAGCCGCCACCTCCGTAGCATTGCCGAAGTAGATGGTAATCTCTCCATCAGCTAGTCGTCGGGTTTCCTGGAACCCGTGCAAAGAATTGTAGACATGATCAGTGTCTCCCGTATCTACACATCAGGTGCCAGTAGATAACACCGCTAAGCATGTTTCAACAACCAAACAAAAAGATATACCTTTATCTTGACGACGGGGACAATCCACCTTCCAGTGTCCAATCTGCTTGCACGTGAAGCACTTGCCTATCGGCTTCTTCATGCCAGCCCGAGGTCCCTAAGATCCTACCGCTTTCTTTGCCCCACCTTTTTCTTCTTCTTCTTTCCTTTCGGCATAGAAGTAGAAACCTTTTGAGCAACCAAAGCATGAGCACTCTGACGAAAAAGTCCCTCTGCCGCCTGGAGTTTTGTCAGAAGTTTCGCCAATGAATATGTACGTTTGTTCATATTATAGTTTAGGCGAAACTGCTCAAAACTCCAAGGTAGAGACTGGAGAATTATATCGACCTGGGTTTCCCCATCGATCTCTACTCCAAAGACTTCCATCTCATTGAGATGTTCCATCATGTTAAGGACAAGATCCCACATGGGTGTCCCTATAAATCATGGTAGTCATCATCAAGTTCCTCATTGCCTCCTGCCTAGAGGCCCGATTCTGATGTCCGAAGAGTTCCTTGAGATTGAACATCATATCATAAGCAGTGGAAAAAGCCTGATGTTGATGTTGCAATACATTTGACATAGAAGCTAAGATGTAACACCATGCCATCTCATCTACTTTGATCCACTTCATCAGAATTCTCACTAGGTTTTTCAGGACAGAACTCGAAAAGTACAAACTTGTACTCCTCAGCAGTTAGGACAATGTCCAGGTTCCGTTTCCAATCAATGTAATTAGGGCCCGTAAGTTTATTTTCTTTAAGTATTACAGCTAGTGGGTTGAAAGCCATTTTGAAATTTCTTGAGAATCACAACGATCACAAACATTAGATTTCAAAAAATATTGATTCCTCAAAGAATAAATTTTAAAATCAACCAACACCTCAAAACACCGAGAATATCACATGTCACGATAGTGTCAACGTATACGAATTCTACATTTGTAAGAGGAGGTTTTACCCATTAATTTTATTATCTTGTTAACCTAACTTTTTGATAAATAAAATTAATAGTTGGTTCCTCTTCGGCCCTACAAATAATAACAGTGACTCCGATGGGGAGGATACTATTATTTGCATCTAAGTATTTACCATTACACGATACTAAGGAAATTATCTCGGATTATGTGTCGTCTGATGGGGAAAATCACATGCTCCTAATTAATTTCCTATAATCATGTCTGACCTAGTGATCTGCAGAACAATCCCATCCGATGAGGAGGAAGGCACTCAGAGCCAACGCACAAGCTTGTTCGCATCACACGTCAAATTAGTAATGGAGGCCATGGGACCCTTAGGGTCCCTCTCCCACTTAGTTATTTATAATTGAGGAATTTTCATGCATGCACGACAAACATACAAACTAAAAGCAATAAACAAGAAAAAAATAAATTTTTCCGACTATTATGGCTTTAGTCTTCAATATGCCTCCAGTCGTGTCGCCACTTCATCCGCACCTCCCTATCCATGCGCAAGCCACCATGAAGGGATCTCTGAGCCAAGATAAAATGTTATTTATTTACATCCATCAATCCTATACTTCACAAAGGAGTGTACATCAAATCTAGATCGAAAGTAAAAAGAAAAGTGCGGCTAAACAAGTGTCGTATTTAATTACAAAAATCAAATACCAAATTTAGCCTCGTGAACCCCGAGGATTCAAATAATATTACAACCATGCACAACTAATCACATACACACATATTTTAGACATAATAGTCAAAATCTTGCGCCTGCAACCAAAGAGTTAGCCTACCCAGATCCTACTATTATTCGACAAAATAAAATACATGATAAAGTGCAAAATGTAACCGAATCCAAAACACACAAAACCAGAAACCATTGGCTCTGATACCAATTGATGGCCGTGGATTCCAGGTCGCGCATGGGAAACCACTCCATGTCCATGGATTAAAAATTTTCAATCCGAATGGAGACCTATTTCCCAAACAATCGTCTCATTGTCGTACTAATTGATTCGAATCACTACTTGACAAAACTTGTTGTTCAAGCCTTGTAACTTGCCTAACCATTAGTCGGGGAATTGATGATGAGTGGATCGCCGAACCCTAAAGGAGGACTCCTCCTTACGCTGCCAGTCGCCTGAACCCTAAAGCTCTTCCATGCGCCGCCGGCCAACTCCTAGCTGCTAGGAGACGTCGATCAATGGAAGAAAGGTAGAGGATGAAGAAGAAGAAGTAAAAGGAGAAGAAAATGATCTCCTCCATTCCAAACCCCAACTGCTAGCTCCCTCTTTCCCTTCGCCGTCGGCGCCAATAAGGAGAGAAGGCTCATTATTCCTTGCCGCCGGCCAAGCTTCTCCCCGGCTTCTGGTTTGCGCACACCCAAGGGATGGAAGTGGAGAAGAATACCAAGAGGAAGAGATAATATCTCCCTCACCCGACCCTTCTTCTTCTTCCTTCACCGTCGGCGCCAAATACCTAGGAGAGAGAGAAACCTACGAGAGAAAACCAAGAGAGAGGATAGAGGTTCAATTGGATGAATTGGATGCCTTGGTCTCATGACTCCTTGGGTATATATAGGGTTACAATAGGGACCATGAGGAGGAGTTGGGTCTTGGCCACCTAATGGATCAAGGCCCGATCCATTAATGAACATCCATTCCACTAAAGGATCCTCATTGATCTACCTCATCAACCTCCATATTTAAATATGGGCTCCACCTATTATGAGTACAAGTATCTCCCCGTGTTTAAGATATCGAATGTACGTTAATTAATTAAATTACTGACAATTGAATTAATTAACATCTAACTCCTTGAGTAGTACCACTCAACTGTATCATCATGTCGGACCAAGTCCAGCTGTAGGATTTAATATGATGAACCTTATGAGCTCCTCAATGGGACATTATCAACCCGACTCACCAGGACACGATTTCCTTCTGTAATCAATGGTACACCATGTAAACAATATTATTTTCCAACTTACCGAGTCTATCGATTTAACACATAAATCTCGCCCATTGTTAAATCAAAGAAACAAATATTATGTACATGTGCCCGTTATTATATCGAGATTAAGAGCATGCACTCCATAATAACTGAGGTATGGTTCAATTATAAAGTCAGTATAAATTGAATCACCTCTATGTCAGTCATGCTCAATACACACAAAGTACACTAGTATAATTCTATAGTCAAGATAAACTAATACTAAATTTCACTACAACCATCCCGATGGTTTGTCCAAATCCATCTCGGTTGTGAGCCTCTACTTATACTTTACAAGGAACTGATAACATGATCTTCTATGCGACACCACACACAATGTTATCTACAATGTAAAATATAAGACAATATGCACATACTAATATAAATATGCAAACAGTAGTCTTGTAATTCTCTTTCAAAATGAAGATGTTTATATAAAAGGAAGGATTTTATTATACATCCTAACACAAACATCTTCTAGTTGGTAGTCCTTTATCTTTGGTATGTGGTGTAATACTAAAAATCATGGGGTAGCATAGTGAAGTTGATCTAATATAACCATTTGGCTGGAAATTTATCCCATCCATCCACAACAAGTCTTATTCTGCACCCTCCTTGTCTTTTTTCCGGCACCCTCATTACACTCCTATCGCCACCAATGAAGTCATGTTACCGCATGACCTGCAGTCATTTGAGATCTCTAAGCAAATCAGTGGCCTGTGTTTTTGATTTTCGAACTGTTAAACTTTTCACTGGGTCTAGTTTGAATGTCAGGTCGTGATTAGGAAATTTCTGTGAATTACTTGTTCTTAAAAATAGCTCTCTAAAGTTTACCTTATTTTTTTTTTTGATCATTACTAAAATAGAAAAATCATGTAATGATCATAAATCGATGAATTCCAAACAAGTGCTATATTAATCTTGGCTGGAACAACTAGATTTGGAATATGGTGAAATTGGAACAGCTCTACTGTCTTTGCTTGTGTTATTACTATGAAATTAACTACAGCATATTACCATCTTTTTTTCATATTTGTCTGAAATAGGTTTATTGAGGCAATATATGTTGGTACCGGAAGCACCAAAGTTAAACCTATGTTTTGATAGTGACAAAGGGTTCAGAAGTTAAGGTTTTATTGTTATCTAACAAGGCTAATCAAGTGTGCAAGTAAAGTCCTAGGTACACTAGGCACTAAGTCCTAGTTCTAAGAATTGGGCACTAAGTCCTGGCCGTGGGCTGGACAACTAAGACCTGGTGAGTGAAGCTGGGCACTAAGACCTAATCCGTGGGATTGGGCAAAAGTCCAACTGGAGGAGCCGGTTGGCAAACAGGTAAAATCTCTTGATTGGAGTAGGTGAGGATGCGTTCCACGTGGAGGGAACACTAGGCGTCGGTTCGACCTAGGGTTCCATTGGGAAGCCCAAAGTTAGAACTAAGACAGCTCTGGCTGTAAATCATGAGTTAATCCATATTATTTATATGCTTCTTGTGTTATGGAACTAACCCTGGTTTGCATGAACAAAGGGATGAAGGTTTATGCACTTAGGCGCCTCAATAGAGTGAGGCACCCTACTGGGCTAGGCGCCTGTGTTGAGACAGGCGCCCCAGTCAAAGGGGTAAATCCAGCCACTATGAAGCAAAGCCTCAGAAGTACATATGAGGCGCCTGTGTTAGCACAGGCGCCCCAGTTAGCTCAGGCACCTTGGTTGAGGGGATTAGCACTGGCCAAGTCTGCGGATTGGGGTTCGTGCAGAGAAGGCCACATGTCAGGCGCCCCAGCTACAACTATATAGGGTTCATCCCCTTGGCTTCAATACAACATTTTCCAACACATTCTTCGACGCGCTCTGCTCTAAAACGCCTCGTGCTCGAGATCCAAGCGCCAACAACGACCCACGGCTACGACACTCCGATCTTCCGGTCGTCGTATAATTTAGTTTAATTGCTGTAATATTTTTATTCTATATTCGAAATTCTACTTGTAATTATTTGATGAAATATAGAATTGCCCGTCGTAAACGGTCAAGGACCGTGGGCCTTGGAATAGGAGCCGACCACGACTCCGAACCAAGTAAAAACAAATGTGTTAGCGTTGGTTTTTCTTTTTCGCTGTGCATTTACTCTTACGATTTCCGAAGAATTTTATCGAACGATATTCACCCCCCCCCCGCTATCGTTTCTAACCGATCCCACAATTGGTATCAGAGCGGGTGACTCAAACTTGGTGCAACCACCAGTTGAGATTTTTTTTCATATTTTCAAATTTTAAATTCTTTTTCGCTTGTATTTTTCTTGTCAATCGAGGTTGGTGCAACACCACTCGATTTATCTTTATTACTTTTTTTTCCAGCACTACTAATCCAAGACTCAGTCTTGGGACAAGTTTTTTTTGTAATTTTTTCCAATTAAAATCTAATGGTCATGCAAGAGGGATGCAGTACTGCCAGACCCCTCTTTTCAGTGGAGATGATTTCTCCTACTGGAAAAGTAGGATGGAAGTCCACCTGAAAACTCAGGTGTACATGTGGATTATTATCCAGTCTGGACTGGAAATTCTGAAAAATGCACAAGGCGTGGTGCATCATTATGCCGAGTGGGACAACCCACTAAAGAAGAAGATCGAGGCCAACACAAAAGCAACCCAAACATTGCAATGCGGCCTGACAAAAGAGGAGATGAACCGTGTTGGACCCTTCAGCAGGGCCAAGGACCTCTGGAACAAGCTAATTGAGCTACACGAAAGTACATCTGACACCAGAATCAGTGAAAGAGATCTATTGCTCAACAGACACTTTACGATAAAGATACATGATGGAAAATCAGCAGCTCAACTCCACGCCAGGATCCAGGAGCTGATGAACGGGCTACACACGATAGGTCACAAGGTTGAAAATCGTGACCTGATAAGCTATACTTTGAACTCATTCCCGATAAACTCACTATGGGTATCTATGGTGGATGCCTACAAGGTTTCCAGGAATCTTGCTGAGATTAAATTAGATGAGTTATTTTCTGAGTTAGAATTGCATGAATAGACTAATACTACTTTGGCCGAGAAAGGTATTGCATTTGTTGTAGGAAAAACTCAGAAAAAGAAAATTCAACAAGTACCCGAGTCTGACTCAGACTCGGAATCAGGAAACAGTAAAGGGGATCATCCCAAATTGGTCCAGCTAGCTCGCGATTACTACAAAGAACTTAAGCACCAAACGAGCAAGAAGAAGTCAAGCCAGAGAAAGGAAGATCCATCAGAACCCTCGACGAGCTCGAAGAGCAAAAGTAACGTCACCTACTACGGATGCAACAAAAAGGGACACTTCAAGTCAGAGTGCCCCAACCTAAAGGAAAACAAGAAGGCACGGAGGAAGAAGGCTCTTCAAGCCACCTGGGATGAATCCTCCTCCTCCTCCTCCGAAGAAGTCCAGCACGGAAACCTACTCACCCTGACCGCCTCAGAAAACGTCGACTCTAGAACAGAATCGGAACCAGACGAGAACGTCAACACCGGAAAACTCACAATCTCGGAGGACGGACAAATAACGGTAAGGGGTTATCCTGAATCTGAGTTCTACGATTTAATTTCTTATTTATCTCAAAAATTGATGAAAGCCAACATCCGAGTTGAGAGCCTCCGATAGGAAGTAAAACTCTTGAAAGAGGAAGTCAACTCGAGTTCCTTGACTGAGTCAAATCAAGAAGGAAACTCAACTCAAGTTCTAAAACTTGAGGAAGAGAATTCCTCCTTGAAAACTCAAGTCAAGGAGCTCAGAGTTGCCTTAGAATGGTTCACTTCGGGTTCCAAGGGTCTTGACATGATCCTTGGAAAACAGATGTTCGTTCTCAATCGATCCGAACTAGGTTATCGGGCCAAATCAGTACAACGCTTATACTATTCCGTGTTGAACCAACCTAGAACCCGAGTCCAAGCATGGGTCCCTAAGCTATGTTTAACTAAACAAGCTGAACCAAACCAGTATTGGATCCCCAAGGACAAGATTCACATCTTGCCTAACTCTTATCGAGGCTTCAGTCCATGGGGAGCCAATATAAAAATCATATTTATAGTTTGATGATTTTTTTTTGCTTGCTTGCTTGTTTACTTTTTCCTGCAATTTTATTTTAATGCTTAGACTTAGGAATAGTTTAAGGACAAAAGATTGATTTAAAATTTGAACAACATAGTATTAGGTGGAGGTAAGATGATAGTACGTTAGGGAAGCCTTTCTAATAAGGTCAAGTAGGGTAAGGCGTACCCTACTCGGTATGTTTAGTCTGGTGGAAGTAGCCGAAGCTACCGATCCAAGGCCTATGCTAGTTAGACCAAATTTTTTCAAGAAGTAATTTGAAAATGAAATTTCGATAAAAGGCTTTGTCAAGGAAAGGGTTATTGCTCCAATAAGGCTATGACCAAAGAAGGCCTCTGTGCCTCGCCAAGACCTGGAAGCCAATTTTCGAAATTCAAATTTAATTTACTATTTGATAAATTTGAATCTAACACAAATTTTAATTTAAATCCTAGACTTAACATCTTTTCAAAATCAATAATCTTAACTTTACAAATTTTTCAAAATTAATTCAACATTTTCAAAATTAATTGTTTTTCAAAAGTTTTAAACATTTCTTTTAAACCTGTCTCACAAAACCCATAAGGTTATCATGTTTGATAATATTAGATATGGATGAGACAGACTAGGTAGTGAAATTCAATTTAAGTTATCCTTACCTCTAATGGATCCTAATCAATACATACTTTATGTGTAGTAACATAAAGATTTGGACCAATGGATGTTGGATAGTGGATGCTCCAGACACAGGACTGGGGATAAATTGAAATTCACCAGAATCAAGTTCAAGAACCTAGGCTTAGTAGCATTTGGCAACAATGCTACACTAAAAGTAATTGGGTCAGGTAATATTGAACTTAATTCTGATTTTATTATTAAGAAAGTACTCTTGGTTGAAAATTTTAAGTTTAATTTGCTTAGCATTAGCCAACTCTGTGATACTGGTTACATAGTTACTTTCACCAACTCTGACTGCCTTATTAGAAACCTTCAATACTCAAAGATAACACTTAAGGGTACTAAAAAAAACAACATTTACACTATTAATTTACCTATAGTATCCAAATGCTTTCAGACTCAATTAGAAGAATCTAACCTTTGGCATAGGAGATTAGGTCACACTGATCATATTAAACTGATTTCAAAAATTACTCAACTGGGTTTAATCAAAGGTGTACCTAAAATCAAGAATTTTGAAAATATAATTTGTAACTCATGTAAACAAGGCAAACAAATTAAGTCAACTTATAAACCAACCGAATCTGACTTAGCCCAAACCACAATTGAGCTCCTACACCTTGACCTATTTGATTCACATGGAGCCAAGTCACTAAGCAGGAATCGATACTGCATAGTAATTATCGACGATTACTCTAGGTTTACCTAGGTTAGGTTCCTGAAAACTAAGGATGAAACCATTAATTTATTTAATGACTTATGCAAAATGATTGAAAATCAAAATGATACTAAAATTAAAAGACTTAGGAGTGATCATGGGGAAGAGTTTGAAAATCAAAAGTTTGAGGAGTTTTGTAAAATTAATAGGTATATCCATGAGTTCTCCTGTCCTAGAACCCCCCCAACAAAATGGGATAGTAGAAAGAAAAAATAGAACCCTTCAAGAAGCCGCTAGGACCATGCTCAATGAATATAACCTAGCTAACTAATTTTGGGCAGAAGCGGTAAATACGGCATGTTATATCCAAAATAGGGTCCTAATTAATAAAAGGCATGATAAAACCCCCTATGAACTCTATTATCATAGATTACCTAACTTACACTATTTAAGAGTTTTTGGGTGCAGAGTTTATATTTTGAACACTAATGACTACCTAGGTATGTTCCAATCAAAGTCAACCCCAGGGGCCTTCCTAGGATATTCAACAACCAGTAGATCTTATAGGGTTTATAATATGCAAACCCACAAAATTGAAGAAACTACCAACTTAATCTTTGACGAAGAAGTTGAACAAAAATGTGATAATCAAAATTTAAACCAATCAAATCTTAATCACGAAGACAATGAACCAACAATTGATCAATCAATTGAACCACTGATTGAACCATTAAATGGATTATCACTTGAACCAACTATTGAGGTATCAACTGAACCAATAACTAAACCAACCGAAGTAGTTGAACCCAACACTGAACCAAACCGTCCAGCCAGACTTGAGGATGAACGTAGTTCTAGAAGAACAAAGAAACCCAGACTGAATCATCATTCTGATCAAATTATGGGTGATCCGACCTTAGGAGTCAGAACTAGGTCTTCTTATCGAAATCATAGTCAGATCGCACTTATTTCAAAAATTGAACCTAAGACTATAGAAGAAGCCCTACCTGACCTAGATTGGATTATAGCTATGCAAGAGGAGTTAGCCCAATTTGAAAGAAACCAAGTCTGGGAATTAGTACCTAAACCTGAGGAAAAATCTGTTATAGATACTAAGTGGGTTTTTAGAAAAAAATTGAATGATCATGGAGAAATTGTTAGAAATAAAGCCCGCCTAGTAGCTAAAGAGTTTAGTCAAGTTGAAGGGCTAGACTATGATGAAACCTATGCCTCAGTAGCCAGACTTGAGCCGATTAGAATGTTATTAGCCTTTGCAGCCCATAGAGGGTTTAAACTATACCAAATGGATGTCAAATCTGATTTTCTTAATGGGTTTATTAAGGAAGAAGTTTATGTAGGACAACCCCCAGGATGTGAGGACTTAGAAAAACTTGAATATGTGTTTAAACTTAGAAAATCACTTTATGGGTTGAAACAAGCACCTAGGGCATGGTATGAACGATTATCGACATATTTAATTTCTAAGGAATTTAACCAAGGTCAAATTGACTCCACACTATTTCTTAAAACCTTAGAAAAGGATATTTTTATTCCGCAAATATATGTTGATGATATAATATTTGAATCTACTAATTCTAATTTTCTAAAAGAATTTGTCAAAATCATGGAAAGTGAATTCGAAATGAGCTTGGTAGGTGAGCTCAACTTTTTCTTAGAGCTATAAATTAAACAAACTAGAGATGACAATTATGTTCACCAGTCCAAATATGCTAAAGAATTAATAAAGAAATTTAAAATGGACAACTCTAAAAGTTTAAATACCCCTATGGCTACTAATGTCAAAATTGATAATGACCCTGAGGGTAAACCAGTTGACCTAAAACTATACGAAAGTATGATTGGTAGCCTACTGTACTTAACTGCTAGTAGACCTGATATCTTATTTTTTGTAGGAATGTGTGGTAGATTCCAAACCTGTGCTAAGGAATCCCACTTAGCAGCCCTAAAAACAGTTTTAAGATACATTAAGGGTACCTTAAGTGTAGGGATTTGGTATCCTAGGACTTCAACTTTTGAATTATGAGGATATTCTGACTCTGATTATGCAGGTTGTAAATTAGATAGAAAAAGTACAAGTGGAAGTTGTCAGTTGTTAGGAAATAGTTTAGTCAGCTGGTGTAGTAGAAAGCAACACTACATAGCCCTGTCCACAACTGAAGCAGAATATGTTGCCCTAGGAGAGTGTGTGGCACAACTGTTATGGATGATGCACACTCTTAAGGACTTCCAGCTTGACTATACCCAAACCAAAGTTTTTATTGATAACATTAGTTCAATAAATTTAACTAAAAATCCAATTCAACACTCCCGAACAAAACATATTGAAGTCAAACATCATTTTGTAAGGGATCATGTAGCTAGGGGCGAAATAGTACTTATGCATGTGAACTCAAAATCTAATTTAGCTGACATTTTTATCAAACTCTTACCTGAATCTGAGTTTAGCTCACTAAGAAGGCAGTTAGGGTTGTGCTTAGTAGAGTAGGATTGTTCTATATTTTTTTTTCAAAAATCATTTCCATTTTTCAAATTTTTCTGGAAATTAGAACTTAATATTCTTTTTCAAATCATTCCTTTTATCAAGTTGTTGAAATTTAAAATAATTTTTTGACTTAGTTTTTTAAACTTACCCCTTCAAAACTAGGGTTTTTGCCCAAAATGGATTTAGCTTAGGCCCTATCCCTAGAACTGCATACACCTATAGATCTAGCAGCCAACATCTCACAAGCACCTTAGGGTACCTTGATTGATAACCTAGACTGGGTGGAGATGCTTAGGCATTTGCCTTGATTCAGGATGCTTTAAGTCAGTGCATTTGCAATAATTGGGGCGATAAATACAAATTGAACAGTAATCAAGTTAAGTGTTCAAGCTTAGCAAATCTAACTTGATCGAATCACTTAACTTGACTAACCCTAGTGAAAACTGCTATTTTATAATAGTTAGTAAGTAGCTAACTGGGTTAGATAGGACCCGAACAAATTCAGACTAATTGGTTTGGTCCTTTTCTTGCTTGAATTTACTAGGGTTGGTTCAATACGGATCAACAATTTGTTTTAACTAGCTCTATTTTGAAATTGACTTGAAATAGTTGTTTTTTTGATATATGGCAAAGGGGGAGAAAATTTTTTCAAATTTTCATCTCTTTGTCAAAAAGTAAAGTAGAATATATTTTTTGGCAAATGTTTCTAAGTAAAGTTTTTCATAGTGAACACATTATTTTTGCAAAAACTTGTTTAAATATTTGTTAAATTTTTTTGAACAAAATATTTTCCAAGCAAATTTTTTTTAACTATACAAAAGTTGAAACTTTTTAAGGGAAATTTTTTTTTCCAAAATTTTGGCTAAGTGAATTTGTTTTGGAAAATTTTTCTCAAGTGAAATATTTTTTTGGCTAAGGAAATCTTTTTAAATTTCCTTGATTGCAAAACTTGGTTTAAACAAAAAATTGGTTGTTTTACAAAGCCGTTGTTTTTAAGTAAAAGTTTTTTTAACAAAATTTAGGCTTGCAAAACTTCTAGAAAATGGAAAATTATCTAAGTTTTTGTGAGTGCAAATACTTTTTCTCTAGTTTGAAAAACACTTAGTCGAAAACTTAAAGCACTTAAAGTTTTACAAAAACTATATATCATTGAAAGGTTCAGGGAGAGAATGTTTATTTCAAGGGGAGCAAATTAACTATGTTTATTCAAGTAATTCTTTTTATTAGATGTGCTTAAAATACTTTTAACTTATCTTTTTGAACCGTGTTGCCATAAATCAAAAAGGGGGAGATTATTGGTGCCGGAAGCACCAAAGTCAAACCTATGTTTTGATAATGGCAAAGGGTTCAGAAGTTAAGGTTTTATTGTTATCTAACAAGGCTAATCAAGTGTGCAGGTAAAGTCCTAGGTACACTAGGCACTAAGTCCTGGTTCTAAGAATTGGGTACTTAAGTCCTGGCCATGGGCTGGGCAACTAAGATCTGGTGAGTGAAGCTCGGCACTAAGACCTAGTGAGTGAAGCTAGGCACTTAGTCCTGGTCGTGGGCTGGGCACTAAGACCTGGTGAGTGAAGCTGGGCACTAAGACCTGATCCGGGGGATTGGGCAAAAGTCCAACCGGAGGAGCCGATTGGCAAACAGGTAAAATCTCCTGAGAGGAGTAGGTGAGGACGCGTTCCCTGTGGAGGGAACATTAGGCGTCGGTTCAACCTAGGGTTCCATTGGGAAGCCCAAAGTCAGAGCCAAGACAGCTCAGGCTGTAAATCATGAGTTAATCCATATTATTTATATGCTCCTTGTGTTTTGGAACTAACCCTGGTTGCAGGAACAAAGGGATGAAGGTTTCTGCACTCAGGCACCTCAATGGAGTGAGGCGCCCTACTGGGCTAGGCACCTGTGTTGAGACAGGCGCCCCAATCAAAGGGGTAAATCCAGCCACTGCGAAGCAAAGCCTCAGAAGTGCATATGAGGCGCCTCTGTTAGCACAGGCGCCCCAGTTAGCTCAGGCACCCTGGTTGAGGGGATAAGCGCTGGCCAAGTCTACGGATTGAGGTTCACATAGAGAAGGCCACGTGTCAGGCACCCCCTTCAACATAGGCACCCTAGCTACGACTATATAAGGGGGTTCACCCCCTTGGCTTCAATACAACATTTTCCAATGCATTTTTCGACGCGCTCTGCTCCGAAACACCTGGTGCTCGAGATCCAAGCGCCAACGACAACTCGCGGCTAGACACTCCGATCTTCAGTCGTCGGTATAATTTAGTTTAATTGCTATAATCTTTTTATTCTATATTTGAACTTCTACTTGTTATTATTTGACGAAATATAGAATTGTCCATCGTAAACGGTCAAGGACCGTGGGCCTTGGAGTAGGAGCCGACCGCGACTCCGAACCAAGTAAAAACAAACGTGTTAGCGTTGGTTTTTCTTTTCCGCTGTGCAATTACGCTTACGATTTCTGAAGAATTTTGTCGAACTATATTCACCCCCCCTCTATCGTTTCTAAGCGATCCCACAATATATTAGAATTTTATTTCATTGAAGTCTAAAGATTCTTATGAGTCTTGCATCACCATTTCTGAAGTTTGCTGCTAGTTAAAGCTGGTACAGTTCAGTTGTTACTACTTTCCTGACTGGAATACTGCTGTAGGATGTTCACCATTTGAATTAGAAGGTTGTATACTATTCGTTATGTCAAGCACATTTTGTTATGTAGGAAAAGAACATTTTGTTATGCCAAGCAACTTTGTTATGTATACCATTTGCTAGCCATAAAGCATATTTTGTTATGTCAAGCACATTTCCTGAATAACTCATTTTGTTATTTGTTTGTTTATGTAGGAAAGAAGAAAATGAAAGAAGCAAGATTGCCAATGGAAGAGGTTGATATCTTGATGTTCTTGTAGTTTTTTTCATGACTTTATGGATTTCTATGGATTGGATGTGATCACTTATCTTCTACTATATTTAGATGTTATCTATATCGATATGGATATGATGGTATCTTTCATTTGGATGTTTTATGTCTGTATGAATATTTATATGATATCTTTCGTTTAGATGATATGTATCGATTGGTTGTGATCACTTATCGTTTGGATGTTCTTGTTATTTGAATGTTTAATATTTTTGTATGGATATGATGATATGTATTGATTTGTACTATTTTATATTTGTATGGATTTATTGAATGTAGTTAAATTGATAATATTGATTGTATTGGAAAAAATTTGAACAATTTGGGACGAATTTTGCAATAAAAAAAAATCATCCCTGACATATCGTAACTTATCGTAACCATTTAATCTCTCAGTTTTAGGGACGAATTTTTGGATTTGTTGCCGATTCTGGGATGAATTCTTGGATTCATCCCAAATCAGGGATGACTTTACAAATTCATCCCTGATTCATCCCAGAATCTGGGATGAATCAGTGAATTCATCCCAAAATCAGAGACGAATTTATTGATTCGTCCCTGAATCTAGGACGAATTAATGATTCATCCCTGAATCAGGGATGAATTTTTGGATTCGTCCCAAAATCAGGGACGAATTCACTGATTCGTCCCTGCATCTGGGATAAATCCAAAAATTCTTCCCAAAATCAGGGACGAGTTTACTGATTTGTCCCTGAATTTGGGACAAATTAATGATTCATCCCTGAATTAGGGACGAATTTTTGGATTCGTCCCAAAATTAGGGATGAATTCACTGATTCATCCCAAAATCAGGGACAAATTCATTTATTCATCCCATAATCTGGGATGAGAAATGATTTATTACAAAATTAACTAAATTACATTTTTTGGACGAATCTGTATTCGTTCGAGAATCTGGGATGAAAAAATATATTCGTCCCAAAATCTGGAACGAATCTTCAAATTCGTCCCACATTCTAGGATGAATTTATTTTTTCGTCCCAAATTCTGGGACAAATATATTTTTTTGTCCCAGATTTTGGGACGAATTAGTATATTTGACCCAAATTTTGGAACGAATTTATCTATTCATCTCAGATTATGCAATGAAATAGGTTCGTCGCAATGTTTAAATTGTCATTTGGGTAACGAATTTTGGGATGAATTTGTTTTCATTGCAATTTGGCAACGAATTTTCGGACGAATTTTGTTTTCGTTGCAATTTAGCAATGAATTTGGGGATGAAAAATTAATTTTGTCGCCAAATTCAGGGACGAATGTAGATTATTGTCCTAGAATTTGGCGATGGCAAATCTGCAACGAAAATTTTTTTGTCGCCAAATTCGTCCCTAAATTTTTTGGGACAATTTTTTTTTAAAATTCATCCCAAAATTCATCCGTGAATAATTCTTTTTTTGTAGTGAGGGGGCAGAAATGGGGAGCAAAATCAGGCGGAGATATAGCAAGATGATGGTCGGAATCAGGCAACAATGTCGGCTAACCAATGGGAGGTCCCGACAGAAGATTTTCTGGAAGTGAATGAGGAGGTGCGTGATGGTTTAGATGCTGTAGATGAAGGGGCAGGAAATCATCATCAAGGGCAGAAGAAGACATGGGAAAACCTCTTCAAGGATAATAGGAGGACAAAGGAGGTTGTGATCCTAGATCAGTATGAGGCTAAGGGGCAAAGGTTAGTCTTTAAATATGACGACATTGAGGAGATGGAAGAAACAATGGTGTATTGCTTGGTTGGATGCTTCATGGGACAACACCCTGGTCGGAATGGAGTTAGGGTCATAGCCAATCCCTTTCTTCGAGTTACGCGAGGTACAAAGTAAATTAGTTTACTTTTCCGCAAAGTTTTAATTTATGATCATGTCCACACATCATAAGGTTGCATGCTAGATACGTGGTTAAAATAATTTGAGAAATTATTTTATGCTAATTCTTCCGCTGCACGTAAAAAATTTAAAATTTTACGAACCTGTATCCTTGTCAACATGCACCCGATCCCAACAAATCCCATGCCTGATGGAAGGTAACCTTTCTTGGATTTCGACATGCTAAACCTTTTTAGCACTCGGTCTATATATGTAGACTGTGAAAGACCAAGCAATCATTTTGATCTATCTCTATAGATTCTAATCCAAGGATATAGGTTGCTTCTCCCAAGTCTTTCATGGAGAAAGTTTTGGACAACCAAATTTTAACTGACTGTAAGACTGATATATCGTTTCCTATAAGTAATATGTCATCGACATATAACACTAGGAATACGACTGCACTCCTACTAACCTTCTTATACACACAAGGTTCGTCAGGATTTTGTGAGAAATCAAACTCTTTGATTGTCTCATCAAAACGGATGTTCCAGCTCCTGGATGCTTGCTTTAGTCCATATATGGATCGTCGAAGCTTGCATACTTTGGTTTTATTAACCGATGTGAAACCTTCAGGTTGTATCATATATACATCCTCAAGCAGGTTTCCATTAAGGAAAGCTGTTTTCACATCCATTTGTCATATCTCATAATCATAATGAGCTGCTATGGCCAGGAGCATCCGAATGGATTTGAGTATAGCTACTGGCGAATAGGTTTCGTCATAATCAATTCCTTGTTTCTGACGATATCCTTTTGCCACTAATCTAGCCATAAAGGTAACAACATTACCTTCCATGTCGGTTTTCTTCTTGAAAACCCACTTGCATCCTATGGACTTAATCCCTTCAGGCGGGTTAACCAAGTCCCATACTTGATTTTCGTACATGGAATCCATTTCCGACTTCATGGCTTCAAGCCATTTATCCCTTTCTGAATTTATCAGAACATCTTCATAACTGATAGGTTCGTCATTGTTAACAAGTAACACATCGTTCGATTCACTTATGAGAAATTCGTATCTCTTTGGAATATTGCGTGTCCTATCAGACCTACGAAGAAGTGGTGTTGTTTTAGGTTCAACTGATAGCTCATCATTATGAGTTATTGGTTGTGGGTCTAGACTAGGTGTCTCTGTAATGTCTATTGGAGTTTCTTGAACTTCATCAAGTTCAATGCTACTCCCACTGTTTTCTTGTAAAAGAAATTCTTTTTCCAGAAATACAGCATGCCTTAAAACAAACACCTTTTGTTCCAAGGGATTATAGAATTGGTAACCCTTCGTTTCCTTAGGGTATCCAATAAATAGACATTTATCAGACTTAGCATCCAATTTGTCTGATACAGTCCGCTTTACATAAGCAGGACAACCCCATATCTTTAGGTGAGATAAATGAAGTTTCTTACTATTCCATGTCTCATATGGAGTAGTAGAGACTACCTTGGTCGGGACTCTGTTTAGCAAGTAAACAGCTGTCTTAAGCGCATAGCCCCAAAAGGATTTTGGAAGAGTTGCATGATTCATCATAGATCTAACCATGTCCATCAAGGTTCTGTTACGCCTCTCAGATACACCATTATGCTGTGGTGTATATGGCGGAGTCCATTGAGACAATATCCTATTGTCCCTAAGATAATCTTGAAACTCTTGACTTAAGTATTCACCACCCCGATCGGATCGAAGTATCTTAATACTTTTGCCAAGCTGTTTCTCTACTTCACTTCTGAACTCTTTGAATTTCTCAAAAGCTTCAAATTTGTGTTTCATTAAGAACACATACCCAAATCGTGAGTGATCATCGATAAAGGTAATGAAGTAGCTATAGCCTCCTTGTACAAGAGTTGGCATTGGTCCACAGACATCAGTATGTATTAGACCAAGCAATTCTCCCACTGGTTTACCTTTTTTCGGAAAAGGGTAATTTGGTCATCTTGCCTTTTAAGCATGATTCGCATGTATCAAATGAACCAGGTTCAAATGATTCCAGAATTCCACATCGGTGTAATTTGGTCATGCGTTTCTTGTTTACATGGCCAAGACGACAATGCCATGTATAGAAGTTAGCACGTTTGTTGCTAACTTCGATATTGAAAACGTCACCGGATAAATCTAACGTGTAGATACCATTGCATAAAGTTCCGGTCCCATAAAGAACACCATTTAAAGTTATGTAACAGCAATTGTTACTAAAAGTTAAATGATAACCCTTTTCATTCAAGCATGAAATAGATACAATGTTCTTTATTAACGAAGGAACAAAATAACAATTATCCAATTCTAAAACAAGTCCAGTAGGGAGCTTTAGCAAATACGTTCCGATGGCAATAGCAGCAATCTTTGCTCTATTTCCAACTCGCAAATTCGCTTCTCCCTTGACGAGTCTTCTTCTATTCCTTAGCCCCTGTATGTCATTACATATATGTGAGCTACACCCAGTATCAAGTACCCAGGTGTACAAGGAAATAGAGTGACATTTAATAACGAAGATGCCTGAAGAGGATGGGGCATCGGATGTCTTTTCTTCAAGGACTCAAGATAAACCTTGCAGTTTCTTCGCCAGTGGCCCTCCTTGCCGCAGTGATGCAAGTGCCTTTTGGTGTCTTTTCAGTCCTTTTGGCCTTAGTTAACTTATTGGTGTCCAAAATGGAACGCAAATTCAGAGAAGACATGATCAGGTGATATCCTAGAAATACAAATTGAGGTTATGTGATGAGAATGATAAAGAATGCATCAATATACATTAATTAAATCATATTTATTTTTCTAATTGAATAACCCTTTTTATCAATTCGGGAGATCGTAGGAACATCTCTAAATAGGTTGATATCCAACCATAGATAAGAACAACCATGGCTGGAGTCCATCAAGTTATTCTTAGCTATGAAGGTAGGTAATTATACTGATTACATATTACACATATGTAACTATCACATTATGCTATCAACTAATTGAATATTTGCATAAATCATTAGGTTGTTAACTCATTAACAAGTATGCAACAATATACATAGCACCCAACTGCACCTCTCTTTACATCGACCTTGGCTGTGGCACATCAAATCGATGCTCCAAGCTTAAGGCTGACCCATTAATCAAGAAATAGTTTTAATATGGTTGGAGCTCATTCAACCATTTAGTCAGGCTTAGATGTGTCCAACAACCAAAACTAAGGATTGACCTCTGACTCCAACTATATTAATCATAAACTAATTCCATGGTTTGAATATGTTGAGGTTCAAGCCGGGCATGGATGTGTCCATCAACCCAAACGAGAAACAAAACTCCGGTTCTAACCATATTAATGGAAGGTGTTGGCCTTAATATTTTGTAAGGGGTTTTGGGTCTCATCCTTTTCTTTTAAGCACATTCATGACATATAATTATGTCATGTAATAACGATTTCCTTAATAAAGTATGTATGTGACTTAATTTATCAAGTCTCATTAATTGAATTAGGAACCGGATTTCCTAATTCTAATTTCATACTTTATTCAAGGAATTGTTTTGGGAAACAATTTCCTAAATTATCATAATCAATTTCGGAAATAATATGTTTAAGACTTTGATTTCTCTAAATCAAATCTTATTAAATTAAAAGACAGATTCCCTTAATTCAACCACATATTATTTTCATGAAAATCTTATTTAAGGAAATATACTCTATAGGAAACAATTTTCCTAATTAATTTTGGAGACAATAATATGTTAGAGCATCACCTCATAAATCAAATAAGGAAATTATCGTTTGAGAATCACCTCAAAAATTTCCAAGATTTGATCACATATTTTATTTATGGAAAATTAATATCAATAACTTAATTTGGACGGCTCCCCGAGGCTTAATCCAAAATAAGAATTTATTGATAATATAATTTGGACGGCTTCCCGAGGCTCAATCCAAATTAAACATTTGACAACTTAAATTCAATTTAGGAAATTTAATTATAACAACTAACTTTAAATTGGACGGCTCCCCGAGGCTCAATCCAAAATAAAGAATTTTGTAAATAATTTAATTTCCAATTATGAATTTAAATGTCAATTAACATTCCTATAATTTGTCTAGACTTTCGTGAAAGAAAGTGCCCAAAATTGCGAGCTTTCCATAAATGGAAAGTTTCCAAAAATAAAAGGTTTTCAGAATAATTGTAAGTTTCTGGTATAAAGAAAACTTTCATTTTTTCCAAAATTAGAAAATTTCTAAAATAGGAACTTCCAAAATTGGAAAGTTTCCAAAAATGTAAAGTTTTCACAATTATCATAAAATTTCAGAAACAGAGATGTTTCAAAAGTTTGTGAAATTTCATGAGGATTTCCAAACCTTGAAATTCCTAAATCGGAAATTTACCATAATTGGAAAGTTTTCATAATTGGAAAATTTTCCAAAATTGAGATCATGGCAAAGTTTTCCGCAAAACAATTATATGATTATGTCGAACACTAACCGGCTCTGATACCACTGTTGGGTCTGGGTGCATGTTGACATGCATGCGGGTTCGTAATTTTAAAATTAATTACGTGCAGCGGAAGGTTTAGCATAAATAATTTCTCAAATTATTTAATCACACATCTAAGCATGCAACTTTATCTTGTGTAGACATGATCATATATTTAAAATTTTACAGAAACGTAAACTAATTTATTTATTACCTCGCGTAACTCGAAGGAAGGGACAATATCCAACCGTAAGCGTCCCTCGGAAGCTCCGCCTCTATTCGCGTCCACGCCGAGTATCTTCGGGATGACTTCGCAAAGCCACGAGTTTCGTGTTCTCGAGAACTACTAGATTCTCCGAGAACGCGACAAGAAAAACCAAGAGAGAAGTTATCACATCGAAAAAACTCACCACCAAGGTTGGCCGGAATCACAATTCCGGTGAGAAGGTGGAAGATGACTTGCGCCCAATCCCAAGGTGATGATGGCTGGAGAGGAAGATCATCCCAACGGAAGAACTTCGTCACCTCGGTGCTTCTCCTTGTCCTCACGGCAAGAAGAAGGGAGAAGAGCCTTGTGGTCGGCCAAGAGAAAGAAGGGAGGAGAGGGAGAGAGCCCAGGCAAGAATACTTCGATTGATTTCCAAGCCTTGCCTTGGGTCCTTTATATAGTGGCCTCTCAACCGCCAAGTCTCTTTTTTCTTATGGAATAAATTTTCTATGACTTATTCAATCATGCCATGTTTTATCATATTTAATTCATGATAAAAACAGACCAAGTCTCCTTTTTTCTTATAGAATAAATTTTCTTATCATGGTAAATCAATCCATGATTGATTTTATGAAATAAAATAAATCAATCCATGGTTCATTTTAATTTTCATGAAAAATAAACCAAACCTTGATTTATTATATAAAAATTTATATCATTCATAATTTTATAAAACAAACCTCACATGGTTTATTTTATAAATTGAACCAAAATCTTGGTTCTCTCCCTTTGTTGTGGCCGGCCAAGCAAAGAGGATGGAGGCCCTCTTTGGCCGGCCCATCCAAGCCAAGCCCCAATGAATTAAACTTATTTAATTCATCTATTAAGTCTTCAAAAGACTTAGCCATTTTACGCTTCCGATGCGTCTCTGAAAAATTCAGATTCGACTTATCATTTGGCTCAACCAAACTTAATCTCTCTTGATTGGAAAATCTAATTTTCAACTCGTTTTAAATCCCTCGGATTACTCGTAGTGCATGTGACTAAATAGGCTTTCGATTTATGTTGGTCGTCTATAATTAATCAATTAATTATAGAACGATCATGAGTGGCACTTAGTAGTACATCATGATCTCCAATTAATTGAAAGATCAACGGTTGACCTCAGAAACAATTCTGAAACCCTTCAACAGCTATAATGAATTGTGCCCCATTCCCTTCACCATCTTATACCCACTTTGTAACTCCCGCCCCTTACCGTTAGGCGGCGCGTTACCTTTAACCTTTTTTTTCTTACTTACTTATATCATTGCGTATGAATCTAACATTGTAGCGGAAATGAAACACAACTAAAAGCATATGAAATGATAAGGAAGTAATAACATCATATAACATCTAATAGCATCCATACTTAGACAAACTCCAAAAGAACTAGCAAGTATCATGCATAATGTAACGCCCGCTTTTTTTTTCATAAAGCGGTGTTACGCTAATATACGTAGGGGCATGTGAACATCGTAATGCAGCGGAATAAGTTAAACTTACACATACATGCACCTAGCTATCTTTCCTAACATAGTGACATGGGAGCTTAGCATTATTAACATCATACTTATCATCATGTCATGAAGTCACATAAGCCATCCATTAGGCACATAAGTCGCAATCGTAAAGTTTTAGCATAAGACTTGTAAATATATCTTTTTCTTGGCCAAGTCACTACCACACACATACTCTTGTCCCTCCTGCTGCTTCCCCTATTGTCCTCTTGCTTGATCTGCGGTATAAGGAAATAAGACTATAAGCACATAGGCTTAGTAAGACTCTTTCCTACTCACTAAAACCATTCGTCACTTAATCATAAGCACACAAAACATTAACATAACTTGGTGCTTAGCATGAATCATAAGCATAAGACCTAAACCATCCTTAGCATGGCATGATACGTGGCATACATATAAACATAAACATAAATATACTTAACATGGCATGATACATGGCATAAACATAAACATAAATATACTTAACATGGAATGATACATGGAATAAACATAAACATAAATATACTTAACATGGCATGATACATGGCATAAACATTAACATAAATATACTTAACATGGCATGATACATGGCATAAACATAAACATAAATATACTTAACATGGCATGATAAATGGCATAAACATAAACATAAATATACTTAACATGGCATGATAAATGGCATACATATAAACATAAAACATACTTAACATGGCATGATTTCTAGCATCGCATATGGGCATCTTCTTAACATAAACATAAACATAAGACTTTTACTATCATGCATAATTCTTAATATAAAACATAAGCACAAAACATTACTATCCTGGCATAATGCATAACATAAATGAATGCATGAGGCAAATGCATATACATAAGGATGCTTAACTTTTAAAATCATACTTTTAAATACTTAAACATAATCATAACATCATTGGGGTCCCCGGCTTGTACCACATACATACATCATAAGCGCGCATCCCTAAGTAAATACGAGGTAGCGAGCCTCGACCTACTAGGGTAAGGACAGCATAGTCGGTAGTCCCAGAACCGGGGCGTTCTTAAGGTGCCCATCCCTGTCGGACAGCTTCGGTAGTCCCAGAACCGTGGACAGCATAGTCGGTAGTCCAGAACCGGGGCATTCTTAAGGTGTCCATCCCTTGGACCCATACTTCGGTCCGGTACAAGCACATTCATAAAGTAAAATAACTTCACATGCTTCATTATTCATGGGACATTCATAGCATATTTAAACATAGCATAACCTTATTACATGAAGTATGACATAAATCATACTTGACCTTTCATCGTTCATATTTAATGCATAGCATCATTATGCCCTAAGGCATAAGCATTATCTTCATTCATAAACATGACATGCTTACATAAACATCATTCTTGTTCATAGTGCTTGCATGATCATGGTACATAATATAAGCATTGCATTGTATTCATAGAACATGACATGTTTATATAGACCATCATCCTAATTCATAGAGCTTGCATGATGATGATACATAAGATAAGCATTGCATTATATTCATAAAACATGACATAATTATATAGACCATTCTCCTAATTCATCTAACTTGCATGATCATGATACATAAGATAAGCATTGCATCACATACATAAGTATAGTATCTATCACAAGCATGGATGGGTAGAACTTTTATGAACATACTACTTACTATCTAAGAGCATGGCATAGAACATAAAACATTCATAAATAAACCCTATTAAGCATGGAATCAAACATAACATACCAACATGAAACATAACACTTAAGGTTAGGGTCATAGGTAACATCATTTTCTACCACATGCTTGATCCTATATTTATACATCATAATAAGCCATAAACCATCATTCTTGAAACCCTAACCCCACCTAAACCCTAATCATGTTGCTTGGCCGAAACTTATAAGGAAGGGTTCTATCATTAAATTGACATATAAGGTAGCATGAGGTAAGGAAAAAGACCATACATTACTTATAAGGCCATAGGAAGCCATTAGGGCTCATGTTTAGGGTTAACCCTAACTCCTAGCCCTTCTTCTTGGTTTGGCCGAAACATTCAAGAGCCATGGGTTCATGGAAAAGATTCCTAAAATTTCCAAATTAATCATCTACACCATCCATACCATACCCTAGGAGCCATTGGAACCCTTACTTGAAGTAAGCCCTAACTTTTTGCCCTATTATCCATCTTGGCCGAAACTTGTAGGGTCTCTAGGCCATGTGAAAATTCACATAAAACATCCTCAACCTTCCTTGTATCATGAGGGTATACAAGACATACACTTGAAGGGTTAGATCCAACCCTAACCATGGGATCATGGTGGTGGTCGAAAACCCTAAGGGTACTAGGGTACTCCAAAATTCTCCAAATCATATTTTAACCTATATTCATCATGAGAAAACATTAGAAAGCATGAGTGAAATTTTTAACATCATCTTGGACCCAAAACCATGGTGGCCGAAAGTCCTAGGGGTCCAAATCATGATTTTCTCAACATCAAACCCAAACCAAACTTCATATTATGATAAATCACAAAGAGAACTATTATATCACAGGTGAGGGAGTCTTACTTTGGTTTATCTTGGTTATAGACCTTAGATAGGGAAAAAGATGAAGATCTTGTTGTCTCTTGACCACCCCTAGTCTTCGTAACCTTGTAAAAGCCTTGGATCTTGGAAGAGAGACCTTCTTGGGAACTTTTCTCAAGGGAAAATCCCCCTTTGGGGTTTCGGCTAGGATGAGGAAGGAGGAGGGAGAAGGGTGGACTTGGTGGAAGAAGAAAAGTAACCTCCATGGCACCTCTTTATACCACATTAAGGAGGCAAGTGAAGAGTCATGGTGTCTCTTCCCTTCATGACTCTTCATTTTCCCCTAAGCCTTAACCAAAATCCACTTCATCCTCTACTAGCACTCCCTTGCTAGGTGAATTAGTTAGTACATGTATGGTTGTACCATAGGTCCAAGGTTCAATCCTTGGTGAATGCACTTTATTTTTATTTTATTTTTATTTTTATTTTTATTTTCCATTATTTCCGAAAATTCTCCTAAAATTCACCCATAATCATGCTAATATTCCCAATTAAAATCTATTTATATTTATATTAGATTTTTCCCAAAATCTACCAATAACCATGGTACTAAAAAGCCCATATAAGGCCCATTAGTACTTAGTTTCTCAATTTAAATGAGAAAAATCATGGATTTCTAGGCTAAGGTTCGTACTAATATCTCTAGGTCCCTCGGAAAATTATCTAGACATGATCAATATTTTAAAGAAAATATTAAGAAAATTTTCCGGGTCGTTACAATCCCCCATACCTCGTGAAAGTTTATCATCGAACTTAGAATAGCTCCGGGTACTTGCGTCTCATTTCGTCTCTTTAAAGTAAAATACATATATGCATTCTTTTCATTTCTTTCTTTCTTTCATATAGAACATGCATTCCTTTCTTTCTTTCTTTCTTTCATATTGCATGTACTATAGACATTCAATCATTCATAATCATAAGCATACTTTCATATATAGAACATGCATTCTTTCTTTTTCTTTCTTTCTTTCATATTGCACGTACTATAGGCATTCAATCATTCATAAACATAGGCATACTTTCATGGCATAATCATTAGCATAAATAGCAAGACATGGAAGGACCTTTCTTTTAACACATGTAAGTGAAGCAACCATCATGCTAGTTTCATCAATACATCATACATATAACATGCTTGTCTTAATCAAGGCAATATGTTAGTTTAATCATTCTTTTCTCATCTTATATATGCCGGCCAAAACTTCATAGCAAGGATATCATAGCATAAAACCCACATAGCATTTGAATAAAGGCATACATTACATAAGAGGTCATTTACAAGTACACTGGTAGTCTAGACTTCACTAAACACTAGTTTAGGTGCATGAATTGTACTTGAACTTATTCTTAGCCTTTATTCTAGTAATTGGCCAAAATTCACAGCATGGATAACATAGTATAAAAGTCATATAATCATGGAAATAAAAACATACGTTACACATAGAATCATATACAAGCACAAAGGTAGTCTAGGCTTCATTGAACACTAGTTTAGGTGCATGTTTTGTGCTTGAGCTTATTATTAACCCTTATCCCAGTATTTGTCCAAAATTCACAGCTAGATAACATGGCATGAAAGTCATCCAATCATGGAAATAAAACATAATTTACATGAGAGATCATTAGCATGTACCAGAGTAGACTAATCTTCACTAAACCTTAGTTTGGGTGCATGAATTATACTTGCACTTATTCTTAACCCTTACCCTTGTAATTTGCCGATATTTACAGTATGTAAAACATGGTATAAAAGTTTATATAACATGTAAACAAAAACATATTTTACCATTAAGGTCATATACAAGCATAAAGGTAGTCTAGGCTTCATTAAACACTAGTTTAGGGGCATGTTGTGTACTCGAGCCTATTCTTAACCCTTATTCTTGTAATTTGTCGAAACTCACAGTAGGGATTTCATAGCATAATCATTCACATAACATGGGAATAAAAGCATATTTTTTATAAGAATTCATTCACAAGTGCAAAAGTAGTTTGTACTTCACCAAACACTAGTTTAGGTGTATGATCTAGAGTTCTACTTGGATTATCATGCATATGGGTACATGTAACATTTTTCTAAACATCAATACATAGAATGGAGCATGAGTTTAGGCTCAAACAACTTAGATAAGGTACTAACCCTAAGGTATAAATTATTTGCATCATGAAATAAAACACCCAATCACATGCATATCACTTGATTTAACTATAACTTCATGAAGATCTATAAAAAACTTTTTTAAGGCATAATTTAAGGTCCCTTGGCCGAATGTTACAGGGGTCCCTTAGCATAGATTCCACAAAATTTCTTGGCCTAAAACATTTATATAGCAAGGAAACAATCATTAGAACAATAGCCTACTTCATGCATCAACATTTATCCATTTCATGACTTGGCCGAATTCTTCCAAGTCCTTTACATCATGGAGGGCATTCAAACACCATGTATCCATCATATATTCATTACAAAAAGGTAGTAACAATTTCATGAACTCTTCCTTTAAGTTTTGTGGACATAGAAAAGGGGGGTACCCCTTTATGGCCGAAACTTCCCTCAAGGTTTTCTTCCATTCTCTTTCACCCAACATCACAAGCAAACATAAAAATCATAAAAACACATAAAAAGCCATTATGTTACAGGTGAGGGAGTCTTACCACTTGTGCTTATGTTCCCAAAAAATCTCCAAATTTTGGAGAAGAAAAGACCTCTTAAACTCTAGCACTCCTCTTGTTCTTCTCTTCTTTTGGTCCGGTTTTCTCTAGGAGGTGAAAGACTTGAAAATGGCAGCAAGGGCAGCAAGGATTTCGGTGAGGAAGAGGAGGAAGGGGAAGAGTTTGGTGGAGAGAAAGGGGGGGGGGGGGTTTCTTGGCCGAAAATGCCTTAGGCATTTCTTCCTCTTCATGGCCTTTTATGGTGAGTAAAGAGGCAAACACCTCTTTAATGGTGTCTCTTCAATTTTTTTATGTCTCTTCATCTTCTTTCCCACTTATCTACAATTTCCCATCCTCTTCTAATAGTATAATTATCACCCACATTCACCATATATCAAGAAGGTGCTTAATATCTTCTTTATTCGCAATTTCCCCCTTTAAATTCATAATTTTATTCTTGGCCACATGTTCAATTATTACATCGTTCTAGAGGGAAATTTGGGGCGTTACAATCCACCCTCCCTTTTAAAAAGTTTGTCCTCGAACTTAAAACAACTCGGGATATTTTCGTTTCATATCATCCTCACGTTCCCAGGTAACTTCTTCAGATTGCTGACTTTGCCACAAGACTTTGACTAAGGGCACTTCATTGTTCCTTAGTCTCTTGACGTCTCAATCCAGGATCTGAATGGGTTTGCTTTCGCAACTTAGGTCCTCCTGGATCTGTACGACATACGGTTCAATCACTTTGTCGGTACTGGGAATGCACTTTCTGAGCATCGACACGTGAAACACATTGTGGATAGCGGACATCTCCTGAGGTAGCTCCAGCTCGTAAGCCACCTTGCCCACTCTGTTCAGGATCTTGTACGGTCTGACATATCACGGACAAAGCTTTCCTTTCTTCCCGAATCGCATTACTCCTTTCATAGGAGCTACTCGGAGGAACACCAAATCTTCGACGTCGAACTCCAAAGGTCTACGTCTCTGATCCGCATAGCTCTTCTGCCGGCTCTGGGCAGTCTCTATTCTTTGGCGAATACTCTGTATGGCTCGGGTGGTGTCGTCAATGAAATCTGTCTGGAGTCCCATCTCTTTCTTTTCGCCACCCTCGTACCAACAGATTGGAGACCTACATCTTCGTCCATATAACGCTTCATAAGGTGTCATTCCGATAGTAGCTTGGTAGCTATTATTGTAAGCGAATTCCGCTAGACATAAGTATCGGCACCAGCTCCCTTTGAAATCTAGGGCACAAGCTCGTAGCATGTCCTCCAGTACTTGATTTACTCTTTCTGTTTGTCCATCAGTCTGAGGATGAAAGGCAGTACTGAAACGCAGCTTTGTGCCGAGAGTTTTATGAACACATTCTCAAAATTGCGATGTGAAGCGGTCATCTCTATATGAAATGATGGTCTTGGGAATGCCATGCAGTCTGATGACTTCCTTAGCATACAATTGAGCTAGTTGCTCAATCGAATATGTCATCTTGATTGCTAGGAAATGGGCTGACTTCGTCAATCTGTCGACGATAACCCATATAGCGTCGTATCCATTTGTAGTTCGGGGAAGACCTGAGATGAATTGTATTGCGGGCATTCAGTAAATGAGTTTAAGATCTCAATCAAATACATAAACATGTATACTCAAATAGTGAATATTCATTTATTAAAATAAATGATTACAATCATAAGGCGATTGCCTTAGGACATTTTTCTCATATCACTAACAAGAGTACCTCCTTTTTCTTTCCTAGAGGACACTTATCCTGGCAGTGCCCCTTTTCGTTGCAACCAAAGCATATGATATGCTCTTTTGATTTAGCCTTGGTGGAGGTTGAAGCCTTTTCTTGCTCTTGCGTGATTGAGGGTCTCTCCTCCCCCTCAATACTTGACGTTGATACTTCCTCTTCTTCTCTTGAGAAGTTGATGATTTTTCACTTTCTAGTGCTCCTTCACTTGATATTGATAATTCTTTTTCTCTTTGGTCTTCTTGGATACTTAAACTTGTTTCTTCGGGCACCTCTACTAGTTAAGCTTGTGTAGGGATCTTATGAACTTCTTCCAATTTATTCCATAACTCATAGGCATTTTTATAATTCCCTACATCACTCAAAATGTTAGTAGGTAAAATATTAACAAAAATATTTATTACCTTCTCATTGGCTCTTGCTTGTTTTTGTTGCTCCTTGGTCCAATACCTAGGTCAGAGCTTCTTTCCATGCTTGTCCATAGGGGTCTCAAATGGTTCATCTAGGACCATTACGCACTCCCAATCCATGCTGAGCCACATCTTCATTCTAGCTTTCCAATATGCAAAGTCTTCATGCTCGTATGGTGGAGGTGAGTTGATATCTTCCCCAAGTTTATCTTCCATCGTTCTTTTTCCCTAGCATGTGCTCCCTCAGCGGTTAGTCCGATCAAGAGCGGTCCTTCGCTCTGATACCAATTGATAGATCGAAGATGTTTGCTAGAGGGGGGGTGAATAGCAATTTTCTAACCCCTTTCTTCCTACACGGTTAGTTGGACAGCGGAATATACAATAAAAACAATTAAACAAAGACTAACCAATGCTAACACGGAAGATTTACTTGGTATCCACCCCGGACGAATGACTAATCCAAGAATCCGTCGGTGGATCACGCCCCGAATAACCTCTAGCTAACTCTGTCGCTCCTTGTGGGTGTAGAAACCTCACCATAACACTTCGGACGCTATCTGAGCACAAAAGACTACTAACTCACTTTACCCAAACGAGTTTCATCGAGAGATAGTAGTCTGAAATGAGCCCCTTTAAATAGGGCTCGAATCTGAAACAGGAGCTACCAGTCGACTGACCCTGGGGCAGTCGACTGGTCCCAGTCAAATTCGACCGTTGTCATACAACGTTCGAATCTGCCAGCCTATTCCAGCTGACACCAGTCGACTCCTCCAGGGTAGTCGACTGGTCCGAGTCCTAAGCCTAGGGTCACACTCTCGAGTATATTTCACTCACACTCGAACCCTTCCCGGCTTAGACCCTGAGTACAAATACTCATACTTAGACCCTCTCAACTTAGTTGACTCTTCACCAGCAGCCTCGACTGTTGCCTTCACGCGCTCTTCATCTTTGGCCCTCATCCCTCGGATGTGCACGCAAGCCTCCAGCTTGCCTCCATGCCACCCTTCACGTACGCCTAGAAGTCCGTGTCCCTCGGCTCATCGTCCCTGCTATCCAGTGGTCCCCCGGATGCGCACGCACACCATCCTTCACCCGAAGACATCAACCAAGTCCATGTGTACCTGTACACCTGCACACTCCTGTACACATATTAGTCAAACAATAAGTCCTAACTTAACTATATTGTCCACACACATCAAAACACCATGATCCTCCAGATCATAGGGCGGCTGATTGCCCCAACACGGACTTCGAGGCATACGTGAAGGATGGCATGGAGGCAAGCTGGAGGCTTGTGTGCGCATCCGAGGGACGAGGGATGAAGATGAAGAGGCCATGAAGGCAACAGTTGAGGCTACTGGTGAAGAGTTGACCAGGTTGTGAGGGTCCTAGTGCGAGTCGTTGTACTCGGGAACTAAGTGGAGAGGGTTCGAGTGCGGAGTGAAATGTACTCAGGAAGTTTAAACCTAGGCTTAGTTAAGGGGCCAGTCGAACTGGTGTCGGCCGGATCAGCTGTTGGATTCGAATATTGTACTGTAACGGTCGAATTTGAGTGGGACCAGTCAACTAGCCCAGGGGCAGTCGACTGGTAGCAGTTGGTGAGGTAGATCAATAGTAATCCTCTAGTGGAATGGATCATTATTAATGGATTGGACCTTGATCCATTGGGTGGCCAAGACCCAACTCCTCCTCATAATCCCTATTGTAACCTATATATACCTCATGGAGTCATGAGACCAAGGCATCCAAGACACAACAACCCTAAGTCTCTCCTCTCTTCCTCTCTCCCTCTTCTCTCTCGTATGGCACGCCGGTAGTAGGGAATGCAAAGGAAGTTTGCTTCCTTTCTTCCCCGGTTCTTCTCTTCTTCCATCCTCTTGGTGGCCAGAGATCACAAGGATAAGGAGGAGTCCATCTCTTCCTTTTGTGGTGCACGGCAAGAAGAGGAGAAGAAGGAAAACCCGGCACAAGGAGAGAGCTCTCTTCCTTGGTGATGCTTGGCGTCACAGGCTTGGAAGAGAGGAGGAGGAGGTCTTGTTTCTTCCTTGTGGTGCTTGGTGCCGCAAGATAGGAAGAAAGGAGGAGGTCGGTTAGGGTTCAAGTGAAGGGGAAGAACTCTTTCTCTTCTCCATCATCTTCTTCTTCCTCCTTCTAGTGGTCGGTGGCAACTCCCTAGGGACTAGGGTTTTTGGCGCAAGTGGAAGAGGAGAAGAAGGACGCTTTGGTGACTTCGGTTCTTGGAAGATCGTCGCCCACACGACGTCCAAGAAGAGGTTGGGTCATACAATAGAAGATCGCGAGGTAAACAAGAAGGTATAATTCTTGTTTGGTTCCTTTTGATCTTGTTTGTTTGATTATTGCTATTATTTCATTTTGATAATTAATTGCATGTTAATTATTATTTAATTAATTATGTTAATTAATTATCTTGGACCCTGATGATAAACACAGAAATCGGCGATCCACTCATCGTCTATTCTGCGGCTAATCGGTTGGACGAGTTTGTTTGCTAGAACAACTTGTTTGTTCAAGTGGTCGCTCGAATCTGTTAGCACGATGATGAGTCGGTCGTGTGGGAAATAGTTCTCCATTCGGATTGAAAAATTTTAATCCGAGGACATGGAGAGGTTTCCCATGCGTGACTAGGAATCCCAACAATTGGTATTAGAGCCAATGGTTTCTGGTTTTGTGTGTTTTGGATTCGGTTACATTTTTGCACTTTATCATATATTTTATTATGCCAGATAATAGTAAGATGTGCATAGGCTATCACTTTGGTTGCAATTATGAGATCCGACTATTATGACTTAATATGACGTGTATGTGATTGTGTGTGCATGTGTGTAATTTTATTTGAATCCTCAGGGTTGACGAGGCTAGATTTAGTATTTAATTTTTGTAATTAAATACGACAATTGTTTAGTCGCACATTTTAATTTACTTTCGATCTAGACTCATTGTACACTCCTTCGTGGAGTATAGGATCGATGGATGTAAATTAAAATAGCTAGCTTTTTATCTCGGCTTGGAGAACCTCTTCATGTAGCTTGTGTTAGTGATATGAGAGAAGTGTCCTAAGGCAATCGCCTTATGATTGTAAACATTTATTTTAATAAATGAAAATTCACTATTTGAGTATACATGTTTGTATATTTGATTGGGATCTTAAACTCATCTACTGAATGTCCGCAATACAATTCACAGCATAAGAGAATTTGTGATGAGATCACAACTAGTGATTATCTCTACATGTGCAATTGTGAAGTATTGAAAATATCCCTAGTCGATGAATTGATAAAAACGGACACTATCAATTCTGTTGAGACTAGCATGGATTATTCTCTAATCAGCTGATTTTCACTGGCTGGTGACATTGGGATGTCCGGAGATAAACATGGATGCTAGTTAAGGGAACTAGGTCATTGGAGTGACTAGCTGTAAAACTTCATATGGTAATCTATATAGATATGTCAGTGAAGTTCTTACTGCAGCTTAAGTGCGATGTTCCTTTGACTTGCGATGTTCAAGTCATCTTGGTCATGGAGACTTATACTTTAACATCTTAAGCAAGCATCTCCAAGGAGGTGTGGACCCAGGATGATTGGGTATAAGCCGAAGTGCCCGAAGATGTTTGAACAGCCTACAAAGGATTCACCACTCCTTGCGAGGAGATATATACCCAGGCCTATCGTCAGATTATTACTCAAAGCCTCTGGCCAGAGCATGTCATGTTTAGAGTATGAGTCTCTTAAAAACATGAGAGTAATTAGAAATCCAAAGGACGAGAAAGACACTACTTGGGCTAGGTGTGACGTAGTCAGCCTAGTGGGGACTGACACACACAGACCATGTCCTGAACCAAGTGGGTATAAGATGGTGAAGGGAATGGGGCACGATTCATTAGAGCTGCTGAAGGGTTTCAGAATTACTTCTAAGGTCAACCGTTGATCTTTCGATTAATTGGGGGTCATGATGTACTACTAGGTGTCACTCATGATCGTTCTATAATTAGTTGATTATAGACGGCCAACATAAATCGAAAGCCTATTTAGTCACACGCACTACGAGTAATCCGAGGGATTTAAAACGAGTTGAAAATTGGATTTTCCGATCAAGAGAAATAAGTCGAATCTGAGTTAATCAGAGGCGCAACGGAAGCTAAAAATGACTAAATCTTTTAAAGGCTTATTGGGCGAATTAAATGAGTTTAATTCGCGATGGGTTCGGCTCGGTTTGGCCGGCCAAAGAGGGTGCCAACCCTCTTTGGTTTGGCCGGCCACCACTTGGGGAGAAACCAATTTATTTGGTTAAATTAATAAAATAAATCTAGCGCGATTTGTTTTATAAATTATAGATAAATAAATTTGTATAAAGAAATTTATATAAAGAAATTTATAGAAATTTATTCTTTTTTTATGGAAATTAAAATGATCCATGGAATGGTTTATTTTAATTCTATAAAATCAATTATGAATTGATTTTACCATAATAAAGAAAATTTATAAATTTCTTGTAAAATTTATTCCATAATAAAAGGAGAGATGTATTTGTTTTATTATAAAGTTAGTTATAATAAAACTTGGTTTAAACGGAATAATTCATAAGAAAATTTATAGGATAAATTTCTTATTAAAATTCTGTTAAGAGGGAGACTTGGCAAGGGAGAGGATACTATATAAAGGAACCAAAGGCAAGCCTTGAATTCCTAATTAAGTAATAAAGAGATTAATTCTCTTCCTCTCTCTCTTAATCTCTCCCTCTCCTTCTCCTTTCCTCCTAGGGCCGGCGCCCCCCTTTGCTCACCCTAGGGTCAGCGTCCACCCACCTAGGGCCGGCACATCACCCTCCCAATCCAAGGGATTGCCGTGAGTTGTCATCACCAAGAAGGAGCCAACGAAGAAGAAGAAGAAGCGGATCACGTCTCCTTCCTTCCCGGAATTTAGATTCCGTTTCTTGGTGGTTAGTTTCCTTTCTTCTCTCTTGATCTTCTAGTTGTGCCTTTAGAGAATCTAGTAGTTCTCGTCAGCACAAAACTCATGACTTTGTGAAGTCATCCCGAAGAGAACTCGGCGTGGACGCGAATAGGGGCGGAGCTTCCAAGGGACGCTACGGTTGGATCTCGTCCCTTTCTTCAAGTTACGCGAGGTACAAAGTAAATTAGTTTACTTTTCCTCAAAGTTTTAATTTATGATCATGTCCACACATCATAAGGTTGCATGCTAGATACGTGGTTAAAATAATTTGAGAAATTATTTTATGTTAATTCTTCCGCTGCACGTAAAAATTTAAAATTTTACGAACCCGTATCCTTGTCAACATGCACCCGGTCCCAACAGTGGTATCAGAGCCGGTTAGTGTTCGACATAATCATATAATTGTTTTGCGGAAAACTTTGTCATAATCTCAATTTTGGAAAAATTTTCAATTATGGAAAATTTTCAATTATTATAAGTTTTAGATTTAGGAATTTCAAAGTTTGGAAATCCTCATAAAATTTCGCAAACGTTTGAAATATCCTAGTTTCTGAAATTTTATGATAATTGTGAAAACTTCCCATCTTTGGAAACTTTCCAATTTTGGAAATTTTCTATTTTAGAAATTTTCCAATTTTAGAAATATGTAAGTTTTCTTTGTACCAGAAACTTGCAATTATTCTAAAAACCTATTATGAAATCTCGCAATTTTGGGCACTTTCTTTCAAGAAAGTCTAGACAAATTTATGGACAATTAATTGACAATTAAATTTGAATTGGTTTTTAAATTGACAACAAAATTCTTTATTTTGGATTGAGCCTCGGGGAGCCGTCCAATTTAAAGTTAGTTGTTGTAATTTGATTTCCCAATTTTAAATGAAATTGTCATGTTTAATTTGGTTACGCTTCCGAAGCAGACCAAATTGGATTTATGACAAACTACTTTTCTTTGGGTATCTGAGCCTCGGGGAGCCACCCTTAGAAAACGATTTGTTGTAATTAATTAAATCCATGAATAAAATATGATTTAAGAGGTGATGCTCTTACATATTGTTGTCTCCAAAATTAATTAGGAAAATGGTTTCCTATAGAGTTTCTTAAATGAGATTTTCATGAAAATAATATGTGGTTGAATTAAGGAAATTGTCTCTTAATTTAATAAGATTTGATTTAGAGAAATCAAAGTCTTAAACATATTATTTCCGAAATTGATTATGACAATTTAGGAAATTGTTTCCCAAAACAATTCCTTGAATAAAGTATGAAATTAGAATTAGGAAATCCGGTTCCTAATTCAATTAATGAGACTTGATAAATTAAGTCACATACATACTTTATTAAGGAAATCGTTAGTCATGACATAATTATATGTCATGAATGTGCTTAGAAAAGAAAGGATGAGACTTAAAACCCCTTACAAAATATTAAGGCTAACACCTTCCATTAATATGGTTAGAATCGGAGTTTTGTTTCTCGTTTGAGTTGATGGACACATCCATGCCCAGCTTGAACCTCAACATGTTCAAACCATGGAATTAGTTTATGAATAATATAGTTGGAGTCAGAGGTCAATCCATAGTTTTGGTTGTTGGACACATCCAAGCCTGACTAAACGGTTGAATGAGCTCCAACCATATTAAAACTATTTCTTGATTAATGGGTCAGCCTTAAGCTTGGAGCATCGATTTGTTGTGCCACAGCCAAGGTCGATGTAATGAGAGGTGCAGTTGGGTGCTATGTATAATGTTGCATACTTGTTAATGAGTTAACAACCCAATGATTTATGCAAACATTCAATTAGTTGATAGCATAAAGTGATAGTTACATATATGTGATATGTAATCGCTATAATTACCTACCTTCATAGCTAAGAATAACTTGATGGCCACAGCCATGGTTGTTCTTATCTATGGTTGGATATCAACCTATTTGGAGATGTTCCTACAATCTCCCGAATTGATAAAAAGGGTTATTCAATTTGAAAAATAAATAGGATTTTTAATTAATATATATTGATACATTCTTTATCATTCTTCTCACATAAGCTCAATTTGTATTTCTAGGTTAATCACTCGATCATGTCTTCTCTAAACTTGCGTTCCATTTTGGACACCAATAAACTGACTGGGCCAAACTTCATGGACTGGCTTCGAAACCTGAGGATAGTCCTCAAGGCAGAGAAGCTTGCATATGTCCTTGAAGATCAACTTCCCAACCATCCTCCAGAAGGTGCAACTCCAGACCAGCTAATGGCCTATCAGAAACATGTGACCGATTCTGAACTTGCGAGTTGCATCATGCAAGCCTCTATGATACCTGAGCTGCAAAAGCAGCATGAGCATATGGATGCTTATACCATCATCTTCCATCTTCATGAGTTGTTTGAAGAGCAGGCGAGATCCGAAAGGTTCGAAGTCTCCAGACTCCTCTTCACCACTAAGATGCAGGAAGGCACTTCTGCCTCGCAGTTTGTGTTAAAGATGTTGGGGTACATTGAGCGATTGAGCACACTCGGTTTTGCAATGGATCATGAACTAAGTATTGACTTAATTCTGAGTTGTTTGCCCAAAAGTTATTCACAATTTGTGATGAACGATCGGATGAACAAACTAGAGACTACCATTCCTGAGTTGCTCAACCTGCTGAAGACTGTGGAGCCTTCTGTAAAGCCGGATCAAAAGACGGTACTGTTAATTGGTTCCTCGAAGAAAGGTTCTAAGAGGAAGGCCAAAGAACAGAATAAAGGGAAGAAGAAAAAGGCCAAAAAGACTGAAAAGAAACCAAAAGGAACTTGCCATCATTGTGGCAAGGAGGGTCACTGGCGAAGAAACTGCAAGGTTTATCTTGAGTCCTTGATGAATAAGGCATCTGATGCCCCATCCTCTTCAGGTATCTTCGTTATTGAATGTCACTCTATTTCCTCAAACACCTGGGTACTTGATACTGGGTGCAGCTCACATATATGTAATGACATACAGGGGCTAAGGAATAGAAGAAGACTCGTCAAGGGAGAAGCGAATTTGCGAATTTGCCATCGGAACATATTTGCTAAAGCTCCCCACTGGACGTGTCTTAGAATTGGATAATTGTTATTTTGTTCCTTCGTTAGTAAAGAACATTGTATCTATTTCATGTTTGAATGAAAAGGGTTATCATTTAACTTTTAGTAACAATTGTTGTTACATAACTTTAAATGGCATTCTTTATGGGAATGGAACTTTGTGCAATGGTATCTACACATTAGATTTATCCGGTGACGTTTTCAATATCGAAGTTAGCAACAAACGTGGTCGAATAGATAGTCGAATAGACTCCTACACTTGGCATTGTCGTCTTGGCCATGTAAGTAAGAAACGCATGACCGAATTACACCGATGTGGAATTCTGGAATCATTTGAACCCGGTTCATTTGATACATGCGAATCATGCTTAAAAGGCAAGATGGCGAAATTACCCTTTTTCGGAAAAGGTAATCCAGTGGGAGAATTGCTTGGTCTAATACATACTGATGTATGTGGACCAATGTCAACTCTTGCACAAGGAGGCTATAGCTACTTCATCACCTTCATCGATGATCACTCACGATTCGGGTATGTGTTCTTGATGAAACACAAATCTGAAGCTTTTGAGAAATTCAAAGAGTTCAGAAATGAAGTAGAGAAACAGCTTGGCAAAAGTATTAAGATACTTCGATCCGATCGGGGTGGTGAATACTTAAGTCAAGAGTTTCAAGATTATCTTAGGGACAATGGGATATTGTCCCAATGGACTCCGCCGTATACACCACAGCATAATGGTGTATCTGAGAGGCGCAACCGAACCTTGATGGACATGGTTAGGTCGATGATGAATCATGCAACTCTTCCAAAATCCTTTTGGGGCTATGTACTTAAGACAGCTGTTTACTTGCTAAATAGAGTCCCGACCAAGGTAGTCTCTACTACTCCATATGAGACATGGAATAGTAAGAAACCTCACTTAACTCACCTTAAGATATGGGGCTGTCCTGCTTATGTGAAGCGGACTGTCTCAGACAAATTGGATGCTAAGTTTGATAAATGTCTATTTATTGGATACCCTAAGGAAACGAAGGGTTACCAATTCTATCATCCCTTGGAACAAAAGGTGTTTGTTTCAAGGCATGCTGTATTTCTGGAAAGAGAATTTCTTTTACAAGAAAACAGTGGGAGTGGCATTGAACTTGATGAAGTTCAAGAAACTCCAATAGACATTATAGAGACACCTAGTCTAGGCCCACAACCAATAACTCATGATGATGAGCTATCAGTTGAACCTAAAACAACACCACCTCTTCGTAGGTCTGATAGAACACGCAATATTCCAAAGAGATACAGATTTTTCATAAGTGAATCGAACGACGTGTTACTCATAAGCGATGATGAACCTATCAGTTATGAAGATGTTCTGAAAAGTTCAGAAAGGGGCAAATGGCTTGAAGCCATGAAGTCGGAAATGGATTCCATGTACGAAAATCAAGTATGGGACTTGGTTAACCCACCTGAAGGGATTAAACCCATAGGGTGCAAGTGGGTTTTCAAGAAGAAAACTGACATGGAAGGTAATGTTATTACCTTTAAGGCTAGATTAGTGGCAAAAGGATATCGTCAGAAACAAGGAATTGATTATGATGAAACCTATTCGCCAGTAGCTATGCTTAAATCCATTCGGATGCTCCTAGCCATAGCAGCTCATTATGATTATGAGATATGGCAAATGGATGTGAAAACAGCTTTCCTTAATGGAAACCTGCTTGAGAATGTATACATGATACAACCTGAAGGTTTCACATTGGTTGATAAAACCAAAGTATGCAAGCTTCGACGATCCATATATGGACTGAAGCAAGCATCTAGGAGCTGGAACATCCGTTTTGATGAGACAATCAAAGAGTTTGATTTCTCACAAAATCCTGACGAACCTTGTGTGTACAAGAAGGTTAGTGGGAGTGCAGTCGTATTCCTAGTATTATATGTCGATGACATATTACTTATAGGAAACGATATATCAGTCTTACAGACAGTTAAAATTTGGTTGTCCAAAACTTTCTCCATGAATGACCTGGGAGAAGCAACCTATATCCTTGGGATTAGAATCTATAGAGATAGATCAAAACGGTTGCTTGGTCTTTGGCAGTCTACGTATATAGACCGAGTGCTAAAAGGGTTTAGCATGTCGGAATCCAAGAAAGGTTACCTTCCCATCAGGCATGGGATCAACCTTTCAAAGTCTATGTGTCCGCGCACAGAAGACGAGAGGATTTGCATGAATAAGATTCCCTATGCATCCGCGATAGGATCTATCATGTATGCTATGTACAAGGCCCAATGTATCGTATGCTTTGAGCGTCACAAGCAGATACCAGTCGGATCCAGGAATGGATCATTGGGCGGCTGTCAAGACAATCCTTAAGTACTTAAGAAGAACTAAGGATGTGTTCCTAATATATGGAGAAGGAGATATGGTAATACGTTGGTATACAGATGCCAGTTTCTAGACAGATAAGGATGACTCCAAATCTCAGACTGGATACGTATTTATCTTGAATAGAGGCGCAATAAGTTGGAAGAGTTCCAAACAAGACACCGTAGCGGATTCTACCACGGAAGCGGTCTGGATCAAGAAGTTTTTCTCAAAACTTGGTGAGGTTCCAACCATTGATGAAGCAATACCGGTTTATTGCGACAACAATGGAGCTATTGCACAAGCAAAGGAACCAAGGTCTCATCAGTGATCCAAACACGTGCTTCGCCGCTATCATCTGATCAGAGAGATTATAAGTAGGAATGATATACAAATTGAGAAAATTCCCACTGAAAGGAATTTAGCGGATCCTTTAACTAAGGTCTTGCCTCAGAGCAAGTTTAAGGGTCATGTTAGAGCCTGTGGTATTGGATACCGTAGCGATTGGCATTAGGCCAAGTGGGAGTTTGTTAGTGATATGAGAGAAGTGTCCTAAGGCAATCGCCTTATGATTGTAAACATTTATTTTAATAAATGAAAATTCACTATTTGAGTATACATGTTTGTGTATTTGATTGGGATCTTAAACTCATCTACTGAATGTCCGCAATACAATTCACAGCATAAGAGAATTTGTGATGAGATCACAACTAGTGATTATCTCTACATGTGCAATTGTGAAGTATTGAAAATATCCCTAGTCGATGAATTGATAAAAATGGACACTATCAATTCTGTTGAGACTAGCATGGGTTATTCTCTAATCAGCTGATTTTCACTAGCTGGTGACATTGGGATGTCCGGAGATAATCATGGATGCTAGTTAAGGGAACTAGGTCATTGGAGCGACTAGCTGTAAAACTTCATATGGTAATCTATATAGATATGTCAGTGAAGTTCTTACTGCAGCTTAAGTGCGATGTTCCTTTGACTTGCGGTGTTCAAGTCATCTTGGTCATGGAGACTTATACTTTAACATCTTAAGCAAGCATCTCCAAGGATGTAGCGATCTCGGCCTCTATGGTCCCGCAAGCACCTCAGGCCAATACGGTCCCATGCAGGGATTTTTGCCTTTCCCAGGATTCGAACTCTAGACCTCCAGGCTAAGTAATAAAGTTCCTGAATCCTGGTACCAATTGAGCTATAGCTCAATTGGTATTCAGGATTCATAAAGAACTAGATTTAAGCCTGGGTCTAGAGTTCGAATCCTGGGAAGGCAAAAATCCACGCCCAGGAGTGGAAAGACCTAGTATTGGTAACGGCACGGTCGACGGTCGACGGTCGAGACCGCCAAATGGGCCGGGTCGTTACAATAAAAAGGCGCCTTTTTATTCTAACGACCCGGCCCATTTGGCGGCCCATTTGGCGGTCTCGACCGTCGACCGTCGACCGTGCCGTTACCAATACTAGGTCTTCCCACTCCTGGGCGTGGATTTTTGCCTTCCCAGGATTCGAACTCTAGACCCAGGCTTAAATCTAGTTCTTTATGAATCCTGAATACCAATTGAGCTATAGCTCAATTGGTATTCAGGATTCATAAAGAACTAGATTTAAGCCTAGGTCAGAGTCGAATCTGGGAAGGCAAAATCCACGCCAGGAGTGGAAACCTAGTATTGGTAACGCACGGTCGACGTCGAGACGCCAAATGGGCCAAATGGCTGGGTGACAAGAGGTGGAATGATGATTGGGTATAAGCCGAAGTGCCCGAAGATGTTTGAACAGCCTACAAAGGATTCACCACTCCTTGCGAGGAGATGTATACCCAGGCCTATCGTCGGATTGTTACTCAAAGCCTCTGGCCAGAGCATGTCATGTTTAGAGTATGAGTCTCTTAAAAACATGAGAGTAATTAGAAATCCAAAGGACGAGAAAGACACTACTTGGGCTAGGTGTGACGTAGTCAGCCTAGTGGGGACTGACACACACAGACCATGTCCTGAACCAAGTGGGTATAAGATGGTGAAGGGAATGGGGTACGATTCATTAGAGCTGCTGAAGGGTTTCAGAATTACTTCTGAGGTCAACCGTTGATCTTTCGATTAATTGGGGGTCATGATGTACTACTAAGTGCCACTCATGATCGTTCTATAATTAGTTGATTATAGACGGCCAACATAAATCGAAAACCTATTTAGTCACACACACTACGAGTAATCCGAGGGATTTAAAACGAGTTGAAAATTGGATTTTCCGATCAAGAGAAATAAGTCGAATCTGAGTTAATCAGAGGCGCAACGGAAGCTAAAAATGGCTAAGTCTTTTAAAGGCTTATTGGGCGAATTAAATGAGTTTAATTCGCGATGGGTTCAGCTCGGTTTGGCCGGCCAAAGAGGGTGCCAACCCTCTTTGGTTTGGCCGGCCACCACTTGGGGAGAAACCAATTTATTTGGTTTAATTAATAAAATAAATCTAGCGCGATTTGTTTTATAAATTATGGATAAATAAATTTGTATAAAGAAATTTATATAAAGAAATTTATAGAAATTTATTCTTTTTTTATGGAAATTAAAATGATCCATGGAATAGTTTATTTTAATTCTATAAAATCAATTATGAATTGATTTTACCATAATAAAGAAAATTTATAAATTTCTTGTAAAATTTATTCCATAATAAAAGGAGAGATATATTTGTTTTATTATAAAGTTAGTTATAATAAAACTTGGTTTAAACGGAATAATTCATAAGAAAATTTATAGGATAAATTTCTTATTAAAATTCTGTTAAGAGGGAGACTTGGCAAGGGAGACGATACTATATAAAGGAACCAAAGGCAAACCTTGAATTCCTAATTAAGTGATAAAGAGATTAATTCTCTTCCTCTCTCTCTTAATCTCTCCCTCTCCTTCTCCTTTCCTCCTAGGGCTGGCGCCCCCCTTTGCTCACCCTAGGGCCGGCGTCCACCCACCTAGGGCCGGCGCATCACCCTCCCAATCCAAGGGATTGCCGTGAGTTGTCATCACCAAGAAGGAGCCAACGAAGAAGAAGAAGAAGCGGATCGCGTCTCCTTCCTTCCCGGAATTTAGATTCCGTTTCTTGGTGGTTAGTTTCCTTTCTTCTCTCTTGATCTTCTAGTTGTGCCTTTAGAGAATCTAGTAGTTCTCGTCGGCACAAAACTCGTGACTTTGCGAAGTCATCCCGAAGAGAACTCGGCGTGGACGCGAATAGAGGCGGAGCTTCCAAGGGACGCTACGGTTGGATCTCGTCCCTTTCTTCGAGTTACGCGAGGTACAAAGTAAATTAGTTTACTTTTCCGCAAAGTTTTAATTTATGATCATGTCCACACATCATAAGGTTGCATGCTAGATACGTGGTTAAAATAATTTGAGAAATTATTTTATGCTAATTCTTCAGCTGCACGTAAAAATTTAAAATTTTACGAACCCATATCCTTGTCAACATGCACCCGGTCCCAACAGCTTGCGCATGGTGCTTGGCGGTGGAGACGAGGTGCCGACACAATGGGACGCATATTGGAGAACAAAATCCATACTAGTTGGAAAATTAGATTTTTCTTATTTATTGCTTTTTGTTTATATGCATGTTGTGTGTGCTTGAAAATTCCTCAATTATAAATAACTAAGTGGGAGAGGGACTCTAAGAGTCCCATGACCTCCATTTCTAATTTGACATGTGATGCGAACAAGCTTGCGCGTTGACTCTGAGTGTCTTCCTCCATATCGGATGAGTTTGTTTCACGGATCACTAGGTCAGACATGATTATATGAAGTTATTTAGAAGCGTGTGATTTTCCCTATCGGACGACACATAATCCTAAATAATTGCCTTAGTATCATGTAATGGTAAACACTTAGATGCAAATAATAGTATCCTCCCTATCGGAGTCACTGTTATTATTTGTAGGGCCAAAGAGGAACCAACTATTAATTTTATTTGTCAAAAAGTTAGGTTGACAAGATAATAAAATTAATCGTGACATACGATATTTTCGGTGTTTTGAGGTGTTGGTTGATTTTAAAATTTATTGTTTGAGGAATCAATATTTTTTGAAATCTAAAGTATGTGATCATTGTGATTCTCAGGTTTTTCAAAAATGGCTTTCAACCCACTTGCAGTAATATTAAAAGAAAATAGACTTACGGGCGCTACCTACAATGATTGGAAACGAAACCTGGACATTGTCCTAACTGCTGAGGAGTACAAATTTGTCCTTTTCGAGTTCTGTCCTGAAAAACGTAGCGAGAATTCTGGTGAAAAGGAGAAAGAACACTATAAGAAGTGGATAAAAGCAGATGAGATGAAATGGTGTTACATTTTGGCTTCTATGTCAAATGTATTGCAACATCAGTATCAAACTTTTTCCACTTCTTATGATATGATGTTCAATCTCAGGGAACTCTTCGGACATCAAAATCAGGCTGCTAGGTAGGAGGCAATGAGGAACTTGATGACGACAACCATGATTGAGGGGACACCCGTGAGGGATCATGTTCTTAAAATGATGGCACATCTCAATAAGATGGAAGTCCTTGGAGTAGAGATCGATAGGGAAACCCAAGTCGATATCATTCTCCAATCTCTACCTAGGAGTTTTGAGCAATTTCGCCTGAACTACAATATGAACAAACATACATATTCATTGGTGAAACTTCTGATAGAACTCCAAGCGGTAGAGGGGCTTTTTCGTCAGAGTGCTCATGCTTTGGTTGCTCAGGAGGTTTCTACTTCTAAGCCGGAAGGCAAGAAGAAGAAGAAACAAGGTGTGGCAAAGAAGGCAGGATCTCAGGGACCTCAGGCTGGCATGAAGAAGCCGAAAGGCAAGTGCTTCACGTGCAAGCAGACTGGACACTAGAAGGCAGACTATCCCCGTCGTCAGGATAAAGGCATATCTTTTTATTTAGTTGTTGAAACATGCTTAGCGGTGTTATCTAGCGGTACTTGGTGTGTAGATATGAGAGCCACTGATCATGTCTACAATTTTTTGCAGGGGTTCTAGGAAACCCGACGACTAGCTGATGGGCAATACTACAAAGGTGGCAGCTATTACAGTGGGAGACATTTATTTATCGTTTGATAGAAATAAAATTTTGGTTTTAAGAAATTGCCTTTATGTACCTATTTTTAGAAAGAACCTTGTTTCAGTTTCTAAACTAATAAAGGATGAGTATTCTATTTCTTTTAATGACAGTGTTGTTATATAAAGGAATAGAGAGATTATCTGTTCTGGTGCGATAGCTGGCAATTTATACACTCTTAAACCAAAATCTCCTACAATGCAAATAGAAGTAAATAATTCGTCATCTAACCAAAATAAGAGGAAATAACCTTCGAAGATGAACGAAACATATCTTTGGTATCTAAGGCTAGGTCATATTAACCTAAGTAGGATTCAAAGGTTGATAGCCGATGGTGTCACGCCCCCAGAGGCTCATGCTTGCCCAAAAATCGGGCAGCATCACCCCTGTACGGCGGACAAGTTGGGACATATATACAAATCATCTCACCAATCTAGCTTAGCCACAAGCAGCTGGCATCACAATAAAATAAAATAAACACAACCACGCAGTTTATAATAATTAGATAGCTCCGCCATCATAAACATAAAATGGACAAGGTAGATAAATATTATTTTGATAAGGAAATAAATTAGGTAAGAATCTGTATAAACGAAAAGTCTCCAATAAAAATCCAAAAGGGTACCTACTAGTCTAATACCTGACGAGTAGAAAGAAACATCAGTCTAGGAATTTAAATACGGAAAGAAGGAAAATGTGAAAAGAAATCAGACACTAAATCAAACCAAGCTGACACGGTGGAACTGAGGGACTGGCGACTGGATCCTCCCCTGGCTCCAAGAAATGCAACTACCTGCTATCTGAAACAAAAAGAAGAAGCAGGGGTGTATCTGAAACAAAAAGAAGAAGCAGGGGTGGTAAGTCCAGGCGGACTCAGCAGGTATAAGAATAGACAAAAGCATGGTATAATCAAGCTGTAATAAGTAGGGATACAACAGGTACAATCCATAAGGAATATAAGGAGATCTAAACATATACAACATATATAAAACGACATGGTATATAATATAATGACAACTAAACATGTAAGAAAAATCACATGGTATTGTAGGATCGATTGTGTCCGCTAGAGGGGGAGTGAATAGTATTTTTTGGATCTTTCTTGTACCTGCGTTGTTAGTTGCACAGCGGAAACAATAATAAAGAAAACAAACAACGCTAACAAATAGAATTTACTTGGTATCCACCCCGGCCGGGTGACTAATCCAAGAATCCGTCGGTGGATCACTCCCCGGATAACCTCCGGCTAGCTCTCGTCGCTCCTTGTGGGTGGAGAAACCTCGCCACAGCACCTTGACATGACCTGAGCACAAAGACTACTGTTTGGCCCTTAACTAAGACCAAACTCGTCAAGAATCTCAGCCCAAACCGAGTTTTCTTTAAATAGAACTCGGGCTGAAAACCTCGATGGCAGTCGACTGCTCCCAGGGCAGTCGACTGCCCCACTCAGAATTCGACTGTTGACAGCCCCAACATTCGAATCTAGCTGTACACCAGTCGACTGCTCCCAGAGCAGTCGACTGGTCCAAGGCCAAAACCATTCTGTGAGTTTTGGCAGTCGACTGGACAACCTCCAGTCGACTGCCCAGCCTACCACAACACTCCTACTCACTTTCTTGGCCCTCCTCCACGTGTGCCTTCAGGTCCTCTCCTTTGGCTTGCCCCTTGAAGTCCTCTTCCACCGTCTATCGTCCCTCGGATGCGCACGCAAGTCCTCGACTTGCCTCCATGCCATCCTTCACGTGTGCCCTTTGAAGTTCACTTCCCGGCTTGCCCTTGGAGTCCTCCTCCCTCGACTCTTGTCCCTTGCCTCAGCTGACTCAACATGTGTAAACCTGTACAACCTGCACACTCAACATACATATATGAGAACACAAGGAAAACCTAACTTAAACCCTTTGCCCAAACATCAAAACACTTAGTCACTCCGGACCACAGATTGCCTCAACAGGTATAACAACATCAAAACCTCTAAGCGCGTATAAAACAACGTGACATCAAAATCTCGACATATACATGCATGTCAACCAAATGCAACAATCATAGCTCATATAAATGCAATAAACACAAAAACATAAATGCAATCAATGCAAAATCAATGCTGGGGAGCCAACTGCTCCAAACCCCGGAATAAAGAGGGAGCTATCAACAGCTCTAATATCCCTCTAAAACAACGGTGAGGGTGCCACTGTTTGCCTACAACTCCAATATATGTGACATAACAGGACAGTTGCTCGCACTCTAGCAACTACCACGACAACAAGTGGTTAAGTGAACCGAGCAACTAAATGACTAACGATGACTTAATCAAATGAAAGCCAATAGTCGTTAGTATGCAACGTGCAGGTATGATGATGCTACAAGATGCACAAACAACCGGAAAACAACGATGCAACAAAATCCAACAAGTATCAACGATGCAATGATACAACCAACCAAGTATCAGAAACTAACGATTATGCATCTACACAACTAGGTAGGATATTTCTAATGCCAAATAAACCTAATTGTGTTTAATGAACCTTTAAGTATTCGCGTACAAGCGGTACTTTACAGAACAGAAATTCAACAGAACACTGTACGGATATGAAATTTCGAATAGCTCAAAGATTAACGAAGAAAAATATCAACGGCGACAATAAACAATCAACGGCGAAGAACAAGGTCAAGCAACCTATTTAGACATAAAACAACCATGCTTTAAGAGAAAAGAACTACATGAGTATAAAGGAGAAGTACCCGCCTTTTATATAGGACGTCTCCTAGTAAACCTTCCATGATCAACCGTGCGAGTCCAAAATCAAGGTCCTATATCAAGGACTAAATTTAACTATTTATAAGATTAAATAAATTAGCTAAATAAAATACTAACATGATTAGGATTCACCCTAATTACAACATATATTTAATTAAATCCCATATAATAGCTAATGGTAAATGCATGACATAACTAAATGGCAATAAACCAATTTATATCCAATCTCAGCAGTTTAAACCTCACAATGCAACTCTCGGTAAAAGGTAACTAAACCAAATAAGTCAAGCTATAACAAAGTTGTCCAAGCTGTTCCAAACCACACCATTGTTTAGTAACCCAAATAAACACCACACCATTGTTAATTCACGGTAATAATAACAATTTCAGAAACATTAACCCCCAAACTCATCCACGACACTGCCACAACTTTAATTTCCATTTAGCAACCAAGAACTCCATTAGAAACCAAAGACAACTCATCCAAGAATTCTAACAGGAAGAAAAGCTTACAGAGCCAAGAACATATTTATTCCAAACTGACCTATGATCATTATCTACGAATTTCTTCTTACCTTAGCTTGCGTCGGTGAAGTTACCTTGATGGACTCTTGGAGGCAACGGAGTAATACTTGAAACAAGACCCCTAATCTGTCGCAATCAGCCTTTGAAACTCAAGGAAGAACCTCCTTCGTCGAAGGTCAGGGGGATGCCACCACCGGAGAGGGAGGGAGGTCGTTGCTCGGCGTCGAAAGCCAAGGGAAGGAGAAGAATAGCGAGATGGGAGGGGGTCACCGGTGATGAAAGCTTCCAGCGGCAGAGGTCAACCTCAGCGTGATCGCGTGAGGAGGGCTACGACGTCGGCCGGAGAGGGAAGGGGTTCGGCGGCGAGCAGTTGCGGTGCGTTGAGGGAGAAGGCGGCATCGGTTTCACGATGGAGGAAAGGAGAACACGGGGGATGGTTTCAGCTGATCGTGCACTGAGAAGATTAAAAAGGTTTAGGGTTAAAGTTTCATTATTTAACAGATGAGCCCTTGGGTTCATTAGTGGTGGAAGATTTCCTAACCTATGAATCTTGCTTGGAAGGTAAGATGACCAAGAGGCCTTTCAAGGCTAAGGGGTATAGAGCCAAAGATGTGTTAGAGTTGGTTCATTTCTGATTTGTGTGGTCCTATGTCTATCCAGGCTAGAGGTGACTTTGAATATTTCGTCTCTTTTATAGGCGATTATTCAT